>NQII01006030.1:79383-107013 GCA_002778355.1 Clitarchus hookeri | reverse complement strand
GGGGGATGCTACGCCTCTAAAAAAAATGCCACTTCAAATGTTGCTTCTTCCCTTCTCCAGCCCCCTTGGCTGGGCTATTTATTCTCTGCCTTACAGAAACAAATGAGGAGTGGAGAAATGTATCGATCGGCTAGCAGTGTTGCTTACAGGGGCGGGCTGAGTGATAAAGACAGGGAAGGGAGAGGACAGTTTAGGACTACCACCCCTTAATTATTTTTTCATGTATGGCATGCACCCCAGAATTTTTTCTTTATTTTTGGGGAAAAGGGAGCCCTTACAGAAGGCAGTCATTTTTGTAAGGACAGAGTTTTGCAGTAAATTTATTGCTTTTTAGAAACGAGAACAGAGTAGTTGTTGTTAACCTAAAACCGGTTCCGAGTCAAACCTCACGAACCGGTATAAATTGGAACCGATCCCTACTCTTAAGCGCAATGTGTGTGGAATGAGGTACGCAGCTCTGGGTACCTGCACTGTTTACATCACCTCTACATCAAATGTAGACCGTCAGTGTCATACTGTACTCTGCGTACTGTACCATGCAGTACAATCATGCCGCAAGGCATCACATAACCAGTCTTCGCGAACCCTTATGAGTCCCAATGTTCGTGGTGGTGGTTTTTACCATTTTATTATTAAACTGTTACATTGTGACACATTTTTGAATAGGTCTTGAGAATCTTCATTGAACTTACCGTATTTTATCGCATATGTCGCACATTTTATTTAAAAAAAAATTTATTGAAAACTTGGGGTGCGACTTATAAGTGAGAAAAATTCCTCCAGCCCTGCACTAACTTTTCATTTACTCCGAATTCACGGCCCGCGGCTCGATTTCCAAACTCTTCAGCGAACAAAATCACTTTCATTTTGAAACCTGCGGTGTACGTACTTCGCTTTTCCATCAAGAAACTGTAGCACTTCTTCACTGCTACAACATCAAAACAACACTACGTGCGGCGCAAAGACGATATAAGAGAAAGTCTTGTAAGTCACGGCTAACATTTGGTACTCAAGAACCAACGCTAATATGCTGCTATCTCTTACACTCCACAGAAAGCTTTTGAAAATAATTGACTATCGGTTATTGAGTAAGAATCAATTCCTTTTGTAAAATATTTTTTTCTGTTAAGGATTGCGAAGGGAATTACGTAACGGAAATATTCAAATGCCTTTCTAAATTTTGCACGTTTATTTGAAATTTACAAAGATAAACTGCAGAAATAATGGTTAGATTTTTGCTTTTAACATAAATCGTTAGAAATATTTGAAATACATAAAAAGGAAGCTCAATAAAATTTTCGTTGTAAAAATATTACTTCAAATGAAATTACATGTTATTAAGTTATTTATTTTTTCCAATAAATACATAAACGCGGCAGTCAAGGCTGCTTCTCGAGCGCTATATCACAACATTCCAGACAAACTATGTCCAACAAACTTGCGGCGCACTGTGTCTGCGATGTACGCTTGGCAACACTGCTTGCTTGCAAGGACACAACTGCCACATGACCTTCGCCAAGGTCGCGTGCATCAGCCACCCATGATGCAGGTCGTGTTGTACAAGATTTACAACAACAATGAGCGCGACCTATAATCAATAAATATATATATATTTTTTTTTTTAACGTCCTTTGAAAATAATGGTGCGATCTATATGCGCAGGCGACTTATATGCGATAAAATACGGTAAAACCAATAGATGCATGGTGCCATTTTTAAAAAAAAAACTTATTTTATTTCTCTTATCTTACTAATAAATAAAACTATAAGGCTGACTGCCCAACAGTATTATTTTCCCCTTCCAGTAATACAATTTTTGTATGAAACCCTTTTTAATTTGGAGCCCTGGTACGGAGATATTGTGGGTGGTCAAGATAAATGTGACCACCAGTATTATTAGATTTCAGATTGTCAAAAAATAAACACTTTTCAGCAGGTTGTTCAACTACGCGCAATTAAAAAATTAATACATTGCCTGTGTATCACAACTTTTGCCCGAATGCATATTTTCAGGATGGCAGAGGATAAATAATGTGGTAATTTATATTAAGTGCAGTGATAGGCAGCTTCACTTTTATTTTGTTTCCAGTTGTATTAATGTTGTTTGAATTATTGGTCATTAATCATTTACCCTCTTGTTTCCTCTGTTTGTTTTGATGAGCCAATCTTTGTGTATGCTTCTTGATTTTGAGAAGTACTACATAGTTGGTTTCACAATCGCAATAGCGTAATCAGATTTAGCCAGATTGCGATAAATACATTGCAGACATTGTTTTTATCTGTCAATGACGACAGAGCAAAATTATTAAATATTTACTTTTTAAAAAAAAATTGGAGTGGAGTTAAAAAAAACCAGGAAACACTGTATATTTGAGCATTTTGTCATTTAGAATCTCTTCTCAGATTGTAATATCTATTATATTTGTTTGTGCTTTTTGTGTAAAGTTTTAAATGCCCTTTTTTTCTTCTTCTTCTGGGTATGGTCTAAAAGTGCATCTCCTTGCCGGTAGTGATGCATTCACTCTAATTTATAAGGCAGCATGTTCTGAGATGACCTTTGTCACTGACCAAGTGTCACTTTATCGCTCTACCACCTAAAATTTTGACATCTGTCTGCATTGGATGTGTAACACTGCATTGTCTCTATTGTGGAACCATTTTCAAATACAATGGAAACTTCCACAGATAAGCTTCATGACATTTATCTACTTAATAGTTACCTTGCAATTTTTTTGGTAAGCTGAAATTCCGAGGGAAAAGTTGGAAATGTACTGAAAATTAGATTTACAGTCCTGCTGGAAGCCCTGTTCAGTTTGCAAATGTTGTTGAAATTGTCATCTTAACTTTGTGACGTGAAAATTTGTGCCCAATGGAATTTATTTGTATTTTTATACAGAATAGAGTAGCAGTTTTAATATAAGAAATGTGTTTAATTTTGTGGCTTATCATAAACTTGTTGAAATGTATTATTGATGTGGGGATACTAGTGATTATATCAGTGGCAATGCTCGTTTAACATTTAGGAGGACATGCAGGTAAAAGGAACAAAGGGGGCATTAGAAAGTGTTTACATAACCATGGATCAGCTTTATTGGAACGTGTTTGTGTTTATAACATGTGTGTTTGCTTGGTGTGTTTCAGAGTCGTGTAGTTATACTGCGAAACATGGTGGAGCCAGACGATGTGGATGAGTCCCTCCAAGAGGAGATACAAGACGAGTGTAGCAAGTATGGGTCAAGTTTTGCTCTCTGTTTTGCTGTAATATATGTTATGTTTTTAGTTGTTTACATAATTAGTGTTTTCTGCCTTTCAGGTATGGCACTGTTGAGAGAGTTATCATTTATAACGAAAAACAATCTGAAGATGATGACGACGATGCCGAAGTCATTGTGAAAATATTTGTGGAATTCTCACAGATGAGTGGTAAGTCTTTCACTGTATGTATTTATAAGCTCAGTCATAGTTCTTAATAGGCATGATGACAATTTTTTAAAATACATTAAATAATGTTCTTACGCTTCCACTATTTACTAAAAATCTATAATTTTTCCAGGAAATTAAGGTTTAATAGCAATAATTAGCCATTAAAATAGTTATTTTAAATTTCGCGCTAAAACGCTTAAAGCGTCATGGCGCCGGCTTGTGACGTCACGCCTCGCGTAAACAAACCTCAACCAGTAACAAATACTCGACAATAGTCAGACAAATTAAGTTATTTTGTGTTTTAAAATGAATTCTAAAGTGTATAAGTGGTGTGCAGTGCCTAAATGTACTAACACATCGATAAAAACTCCCAACAAGGTTTTCGTTTACGTTCCAAACAACAAAACAATGAGAAATAAGTGGTTAAATCTTGCACGGCGGGACCCTGCAATTGTATCGCCTAATTCTTCAATTTATTTCTGTGAAGACCATTTTGATGTACGTTTTTCCTTTATACCTTTATCGATTATAATAGTGTGTACTTGATGTGGTTGGAGAAATTGTCATTTGTCTGAACAATAAGTACCTATGTACTTTTAAAAGTCGATCACTTTAGAGGTTAGGATTCAATTATTTATTTATTGTTCTCCTCCACCACTGGTTATTTTAACAGGTTCTTATTCTCGTTACAGTTGCCAAATGATATGGATAATTATATTCAGTATCTTGTGATGGGTTCAGTGTCACAAGTGCGCATGAAACCTGGGTGTGTTCCCACTAAATTTGAATGCCAACCAGATCGAAGAAAACGCACTTCAAATACTGTACAACGACCATATATTCTCAATAAACGAAGAAAGAGAATAGTTGAAGAAAGTGAGAAAGATGATTTTTCTATGAGTTCAACTTATGCTAGCAAAATATTTATGAAAAACATTCCATTAATAGCTAGTCTATTGCGTCCTTTTATTGTTAAATTAGACAAAGATTCAATAAAAAATAAATTACCCATGGCTTTTAGGCATAAATATCACCATGTAAGTTGCATTATTGACTGCTTAGAAATTGAGATACAAAAGCCTTCGAAAGCCTTGAATCAATAAAGAAAGCAACATGTAATTAGGTTCATGATATAGTTTAAAAACAACATTTCGCTAACATAACCTCTAACCTATCATAAAGTGCATATTAAAAAGCAATTTTACGTGTTTTAGACTTTTAAATTATTGTTATTTAAGATTGTTAATGTAGGTACTGACATGGAAGTTTTCACATTTCGAAATTCTGCTGAGCAAAAGTCTTTGTTTGATGCAAGAAATTCTCCCAGCATCAACAAATCTACTCTCGGCAAATTAGAGCTGTTTGCCTTGATAAATCCTTGATGCATCGTTAACGTTCCTTGGTTTGGGATATGGATACTCAAAACTGGACAGTTTGATTGTTGAAACAACAGAGTTATTGATTAACACAGGAAAAGTTCGAATGAAATCTATGAAACTCAATGATGTTTACAATAGGCAAATGAGGCGTGACGTAATACGCTGTGATTGGTGTTTCACAAAACATGGCGGATTGTCGTATTTCGTATTTTTATTTTAATAATATAATATTAATCTCACAATTAATGTGAAATTACGTATATTTTTTACGATCTTTGTTATCTATTCTAATAATTAAAAGCATTATTTTTGTATTTCTTTGTTACTGTCATCATGCCTATTAGTGATATTATTTAAACTCTCCAGATTATTTCATGTTGGCCAGAATATATCGCTATCTCGAATAGAAGACCTTTTCTATGTCACATTGGTCTATGGCAGGCGTGCTCAACCTGTTGCTCGCGAGCACCCGAGTGCTCTCTGAAGGAAAAAAAGTGCTTCATTAGTTGAGGTCCAATAACGTTTGCAAGCTTCCTTAGGCCTTGTCCACAGTAGCTCGTCCGCGGTCAAATGGTCAGCGCACCTACTTTGCCCACAGACGCATGTACCAACGTGTGTGTGTACAATACTAATGTCCGAAGCTAAGTTTTTGGATACTGGCACCAGAATGCACTAAATTTGACACCGTCCGAAACTAAGCTTTCAGACATTGAAACAAGTGCACTTAAATTGGCACGTGAAATTGTATGCAATTACTGGTAAACACTGATATTTGTAGCTTATTTTATTGTGTTTTCTAATTTGAATTATGCAAGTGAGTATGCTTTGATTTTGCTTTAATTTAGCTTCATTTGGTTTTTTTTTTCTAGTCATTACATTTTTTAATTTTTAATTATGAAAGTTTTGTTTTTGGGGCTGCGAGATTGAAGGTTATGCCTTGGATCAAATAGCGAGTTTTATATTTTCAATCTTCTTGCTTCAATATCAATACAGTATTATTCACTTACTGTTTGCGCACGATAAAATGTAAACAAAACAAACAATTTGGAACACGTCTGCGAATGTTCTTGGGACATTCGGACGCGAGCTTTGACTTCAGTGGACCACGTGCACCAATCGGTAGTGCGATCTGTGTGCTCTTACTACTACTTCTTTATCTGGGTTTCAATAAGCAAAGACAACACAACGAATTACAGTGTGAAGGAATATCCAGAAGATTAAGACATGTGATTGCATAGGTGAGTGACTTAAAAAATAAGTTACAGTGTCAGCAAAAATTATTTTCATCCAGCGGTAATATTAACAAACTCTCTACACAAGTATTTACTGCTGTGTTTAACATGCTAGTTCAGCAAGGAATGGCTTTTACAAATGAGAGGTTGTCAAAGATTGCATTGTTTCAGCAGTGGCAATGCTTGTTTGAAAGCATAGCTTATAAAAACAGAAGTTTTATAATAAGTGTAATTTATGGTATTAATTTAATAAATTTCTGGTAAAATTGAAGAAAGAAAAACTACAAAAATTGCCAGTGTGCTTATTTTTTGCTAGTACTAGACTGGTCAACAGATGTTGCTTCAAGAGAATAACTAATGTGTTTCATGCATTGCGTAGATACCACGCGGCAGTTGAGCATACATATATATATATATACACACACACACACACACACACACACACACCTTTGTACATAACTGTGGGTCAAGATAGATATTATTATTTATAAGATTTGTCTCCTCTACATTCTGATCTAATTATTTGTGCAGATGTTTGCTTGCTAAGCCGTGGCAAAACTATTTCAGGTGAGTGGAAATTTTTTTGAAGAAATGAAATAATTTCTTCCAGTGGTCACGCCGCTCAGTTCCCTCAGCTGTTCTAAGATCATTTCAAGATTGCTTTGGTTTTCATTGTTGAATTGTTAGAATATCTGAGAAGGATAACGCCCACCTTCAAGGCCGGCGAAATAATTCAAAAGGATTGAAGGATTGTATTATTGGTTGGGTAAAAACACTTGCGCTTTCCAGAAATTGAATGTACTTAAGGGAGTTTGGCCGGCTGAGACTGTCCCCAAACCTTTTTCATGCATTTCGACATCTTGCAAATGTGTTCAGCACAATCTTTAGAAGAAAATTAGTCAATAATTCACACTGGTGTTTAATACACTGAAAGTTCCAGTTGACTTATTTGGCCAAGTACAGCTCATTGAAGGACATCATCTGGCACGTGTGCTGAATTGAAATTGGTAGACATGCTGTCTATGCTGGCCATTACATTTTTTATTTTAAAATGAAAAGCACTGTATCTCTTAGGGATTGGCTGGCAGATACCAAAAAGTTTCTCATTCCACAGAAAATTTCTCTCAATGCTTAGCAATGTTTGGAACCAGGTGCAGTAGAACCTCTCTAGTGTGTCGTTTCTGTAAAAACTCATTTTTGAGCAACCGTAAAATATTTGTGTGGAAAAAGTAATAAATTTCAGGAAAAATCTGCCAAAAAAACTATTTTGTTGCATTTTTTTAAGTTTGCGTGCAGGCCAGCTCATGTATAAAATAAATATCACTCATTCCCCTCTAGGCCACCAGTGCTAGCCAATACCTATTAATTCCACACACCCTTTCCCCCTCATTAGGCCGAACTTACCTGCGCACAATGCAACTACCGTCTGCGTTAGTCCTGCCATGCTCCTGCTCGTTTCCCTTCTCACTTTTTTTGTGTTATTGTGACTTGAATTTTTCTTCGGTTTTTATCACTGCTGTTAAAGCTTAGTTTTTTTGGATACGCCATTGGCCACATGGAGGCGTACAGAATAACTTAATAATGCATGTGTGGACTGTGAAACCACTGTAATATTCCTCTTCGCCAGTTCATCTCACTTGACACTCACTTCCCGTAAAAAGTGTATCTGTGACCTTTGTTACACTGAACACTGTCTACTTTTTTTCCGGAGCACAAATCCTACGTTTCGTGTCCTCTGGAAAAAATCTGAGAATATTTCAACAAAATAGTAATTTATATTAATATAGAGGTGTCTTCCGAATAAAATTTAACAGTCAACTCTCGATTCTAAGACCCTCTTGAAATAATAACCCTTTTTTGGATAACCATGTAAAAGAATTTATTGAAAATGCCTTTCCAATAAAGACTTTTTTGAAATAACAATCGTTTTCTTGGGATCCATGAACAGTCTTAAAATTGAGGGTTTACTGTACCACAGAAGCGTATCTGCGTATTCCATTGTCACCAAACGATTACAGAAACTGTAACCTTGGATGATGTGTACTTTTTTGCACAACCTTTACAAGTGAAACCAAAGTTTATTTTTTTTTTATACCTCACAGGAAATGTAACTTTCAACGCGAAACTTAAATTACAATCGTCTGTTTTAAGTTACTTTGAAACTGTACTTTTGCTGCGTTTATACAGCACACAAACTCTACTTTCCAAAACTCTGGTTTAATTTGAAGTCCTAAACGTACTCAAGATCACGTCTGTATGTTTTAATGTCTGATGAAACCAGTAAAATATTCGTTTGTGGGTACAGAAGTTTGAAGTGAGGAAGTGGAAATTTATCTGGGTTTCGTCACGTGAGATGGATTGGCGGAGTGGTGGAGGAGGGCAAAAGGGGAGGAAGACTGCTGTGGTTGCATGCCATCGCATGTGATAAAGGTTGCTCCTGTCCAGAGTTTTATTTGTTTTGATTTGTAGGCTTCCAATGCAATATCATGCACACAAAAAATTAAGCGTAATGAGTCCTCAACAAACAGTAATCAAATCGCAAGGTAAATCCAAGTCATAGCAACAGAGAGTGAGAAGGCGAATGTGGGAGAGGACAGTAACAGGACACACTCGACTGTAGTGGCATTGTGCACAGAAACATTCATCCACCTGAGGGGTGGAGGGTGGTTGCTGTCAATATTTATAGGCAAGTGCCTGGTTAGCAGCCTAGAGGGGTGGTATCTATTTTTATATATGGCTTTTGACCAATACAGTGCATGCGAAGATAAACGCAATGTGCAGCAGCTATTAATATGAAAAAAAAAATTTCGGCAGATTTCCCTTTAAATTTTTTAACTGTTTTTCTCCCAAAGTTTTTACATTTCCTCAAAACAAAGGTGGGAAAGAAAATTTTTTAATGGCGTTGATATAGAGATGATGTACTGTATGTTGGAAAAATTGCCTTTAAAAAATCTGCTTTGCTAGGCAAAAGTGCAAATAACCGAAACTGGAAGAACTGTTTCAACATTTGATTTCTACGAGGAACAATAGATTTTCTGTTGCGCAGCTTTTATACATCCACTTTGTCTCATATGATAAAATATTGTGTAGTTTCGTCACTTACCCTTAGTTGGATTTGCTGTTGGAGGGTAAGGCCGAGGTACTTCCCCCCTTGGATGATGACGAAGCCGTAGTCGTCACTTAAATGGGGTTTTTCCTGGTGCCTGAGTTGTTGGCTTTGGCTACGTAAATAATTGTGCATTGAGCTTTGGGTGATGCCCAGGAGAGCTATGGGTGAGTGCGTGCAATTGTTGAAATGTAAGCTGGTATGACTTTGAGAGCCCTAATTACTCTGGTAACGTTAGCTGGTCGGACGAAGGTAGGCATCTTCTTCGGCAGCGTAAGTGGTATTGGAGATAGTGCGCGTGGCACGTGCCAGGGGAGGTTAGACGTGAAGCTTTCTGAGCTGGTGGTTGACCCTCTTTGATGTCCAGCCTCTTCTTTCTTCCAGTAGTATACTTGGTTAAGATATCCCAACAATTTGCTGATAAAAATTATAATTTTGCATAGAATATTTGTTCACTGCTACAAAAAATTACGATAAATACAAACTTTGAGATTACTGTACCTACATATTATATACATATTTACGCATTTTCCAGCATGGACTTCAATGAAAAATAGCATCCAGTTTTTACTTCAAACTTGTGGCTTGAAAAATGAGTCAATATTTGTTTTAACTACTCTTTCTATGTACACATTACCATTCTATGTGCACAGTTTATCAAATGCCTGAAGTGTTTCGTTGTCAACATCAGGTGGCTAAAGCCTGGGTAGCAGCCTTCGTTGTTGGCAGCAATGCACAATCATCTTCATCCATGTTGTCATCTTCAGTTCCTTCAACAGTCCCAGCACTTGACCGAACCTCAACACGCATCAAATCTCCAATAACAGGTGCTGAAGATTTTGCATCATCATCACCTACTTGCACATTGTGATGGAACTGCGTTGTACTTCTGTTTAGTGTACATATTTTAACACTTACTTGAGGGAAAACTAAAAAATAACAGTGGAGCAGCGTGATAACTACACCGAACAATAGCAAAATAAATGATAATTTTATATATTTGTTATATTAACGAAATTTTACTATGCAACATCATTTCATGCCGTGTTATCATACAGTCCCTAAATGAAGGTCCTTTATTTTCTAATGTAGTTGCACACATAACAGGGTGGCTAGCAGCAGGGAAAACCTGGAAAAGTCGGGGAAAGCAAACTGACACTCTCCCAGAAGTATGTTATTTAAAACATCATGCATAGATGCCTTGAAGATTGTTCTGGTTTATTTTATGCCAATAAATACACTTTCACGCTCTGCATTACTATAAGGTATGATAAGATTTGACAGCATTGTGGAAGCGGGTTTATTTCGGGCAACGATGGTAGATGTGAATGTGTGTGTACAGTGGATTGTCTAGGTACCTCCACAACTTATTGCAAATTCCCTGCCCCAGAACCATTGGCAAACTAGTTGAGAGAGCAAGGGAAACCAAGAGGAATAAGAACCCACCGCCTGCCGAATGTCGTGGAAGTAAAACAAGAGGTGAAATGATCCGCAGAAGCGCAATTGCCAGTCTTTCTTCGGTACAAGCACTAACTTTGAGTTGTAGAATAAATCTGAGGGCTTCAACCCTGCTCCTTCATGGCCTGTTCCTGGTTCATTATTATTTCCCACCGTCTTGTTGACACACGGTATGGACAGCAGTATATTGGTAACTCTTGGGTCAGCCATATTTCATGCTGAATGCTTTAGGTCTGGCGCAATGTTCCTCCATTACTATATGCCCGGGAATAATGGTTGAGGATCTCTTGAAATGAAAGAACTGAATGATATCACGCAATAGGCCCCGATCACTGGCCCAACGCAACCATCCTAGCGTTAAGGGATGAATCCTACCCCCCTGGGCGAATCTTGTATCGAATACGAGGTCAAAATGTGGATGACCTCTGCCCTACTGGACTCTGCTGCTACCGGAAACTTTGTAAGGTGTGACCTCATTACAACCAGTCAGAGAGCCCACTTGAAACCCGGAAACAAGCATGTTCGCATGGCACAACCTGATCAGCTCCTCCGGGTAGAGGGACCAATAGAATTGGATGTCCGCATTTACAGTAAGACCACCCGTTCTTGGTAGCCCCATACATGTAGGAAGAAGTGATCCTAGGACAGCCGTGGCTGCAACAGCAGCAATGTGTTATTGATGCAGACAACCCTGCATTTATATCAGGAACTAAGAACACATTACGGTCAATTGGGATCACAGCCAGGAAGATGCTACCCCTCCCCAATTGCGGCCGAGGTCATCAACCACCAGTTATGCGAACAAGAGGTCCGCCAGTTGCAAGAGATCCTCAATTGTTATTCCAGGGCATTGGGTCGGGGGAATATTGGGCCAGAACTGAAGGATTCAGCATGAAATACGGCTGACCCACGAGCGACCAATATACTGCCGTCCATGCTGCGTGTCTGCCCGCGGAATCAGCGGGCTAGGCCACGATGGGTGTAGCAGGTAACTGTGGTATGTTTTGGGAGCTTAATAACTATTAAAGTGAATTTACCGGGGCGTTAAATGATGAACCAGGTCTGGGTCATGAACGAGCAAGGAGTAGTGGAACCCTCAGATTCAGTCTACAACTAGAGGGTAGTGCTCGTACCGAAGAAATACGGGCACTTCTGCATAAATTACCAAGAACTGAAGGATATTGCCCACCCTATTGCTCCCCCAGTCATTAACCTCGCCAACAGTATTGTGAAAATGATCTCGCACTGTCTACGAAAGGGCAGTCTTTTGCAACCTTTTTCAGTTTTTGTACCGAAGTGATTTGAATTTGCAAAATTTTGTATCTTCTGCAACATGAGATGCTTAAAAAATTATGTATCAGCAAAATGCTTTTGACGTGAATACGTCTTTAAATTTGCAACCATAGTGGGCAATTCAGAAAATCTAATGATAAATAAATCGAGGGGTACAGTTTGGCATTGCAGCTCCGATTCTTTTGTATACATCTAAAATTCAATTACACCACTCGATTTCCAAAGGATCAAAGAATTTGTTACGTTGAGTGATGACTGCGAAGCGTCGCGTGCGGTGGGGTTGGTTGCACTGCTATTTTGAATTAATTTCGCAGCGTCTCATAATTTCCACGTAGTATAACTTTTGACGCGGAGTAGCTACAACGCTTGTTTAAGTTTTAATCAACAGCTCTCGTCGAGATCAATTGATTGAGTGTATAAAACATTTGTGTGGTGTGGTTATGGTGAAATTGTATGAGTTTGAAGTAAAACAAATTGAAAACTTAACACAATGTCTGCCTATACTCGTCAAAAAGCTAAGTCGAAATACTAAAATTGTATACGGCAGGAAAGAGCATCTGAAGAGCAATCCAGTGATACCCATGAAACCCCATATGATCGAGTGAAGCGATGCCGGGAACGTAAAAATGCTTGAGATAACCGAATGGGTATATGGCTACGATGCTCTCAATGAAAATATTGCCCGTTAACGTAGACGTATTCACGCAAAACAACGGCCGTGTCCCAGACACAGCCACTCCACATTTTTCACACATTGGCAGCAAACCGGAGAATTGGCACAGTTCTTAGAAAGCATAAATTAATTTTCATTTGATATTCCTTTTTGTTTGGGATTTGTTATTTAAAATGTAACAACCTTTGTTATGGTGCATTCAGAGTGGTGGAATTCACTGATGAGGAAATTTTTTGAGTTACTCAGTTCATGTTTGGGTGGCAGATTTGTAATGATGAATAAAATGTTGGTAACTGAAAATGAAATCTGTTATAGCATCTTTATATTACTGCACTGGACTGCGCTCAAGTGTGCGATGGCCAACTGCATCTTCCAGTTGCTGGAAGTTGCATTGAGTACAGTAGTTTTTAAATTTTCCAATTGTCGATTGCACTGAGAAAGTGCACAGAGTGAAATTTTTGCTGGCAAATAAGCAGTTACTTTGGGCAATCATGTTATAATTTCACTTTTCTTTCTTTCAGCGTGCACCCAGTGCAGTCAATTTGAAGATGCAATGAGTATATGCAACTTGTTTTTATGACTAACGGTAGATGATGGCATTTGTTTTTCAGAGGCAGAGAAAGCGCGGGATGCATTGAATGGCAGGTATTTTGGTGGCCGACTTGTGAAAGGGGAACTGTACGACCAAGCTTTATTTGATCACAGTGATTTCTCGGGTTGAACACCACTGTGCAAGTATGATGGATTTCTCCTATGGAAGAAATAATGTGAAGGATGGCTAATAGCCATCAGTAATACTACTGGTTCGTGTTGACTGGTCGTAATTGATTCATTGCATTCTAGTTACACCCTCGTGGACTGGTTTTTCTACACCATAAATGTGTATAAATATAAAATAGTGCATTACGAAGCACATTGTACATGTCCAGAATCAATAAACTATCAAATTTTACTGTGCATATTTTATTTTATTCACAGTTAGCTGCTTACTGCGTATTGGGCACTGTTGTGTAGTGTTGCAGTATGTTTTCTATTTAAATTAAGGTAGAGGAAACAAATCCTCTGGACGTTTCTTGTGATGTCATTGAGTGTGGTTATACATCAGAAAGGACAGTAAACATACTCAAAATTATATTTATAACAAACTAAGTATTGGCTGAAATTGTTACTTCTTCAGTGAAAATATAATAATCATGAGATAATGGAGGAAATTTGAGGGACGGGGAGGGAGGTTGGGGACGGCGGGGGCTAGATAACAAACTACAGTATATTGTTAATTGTTTCACATTTTATACTAAAAAATTTCTTAAAAATGTTTTGTGTGTGATTAACAACTTAATTTAAAAAACTAGTGGAGGGATGGTTCCACATTTTTACCTATTCCAGATCCAATTATGAAACAGTGTACCCTCGGTAAGTCAAATTAAGTTGGGAAAGGTTGTCGCACAGTACAATTTGTCCACCTTGCTGAGGGGATAATTATGACTTGCTGCAGTTTTAAACAAAGACAGTTGCTATCATGTATGTAAATACTTGTATGTATTGTAGGCTAAATATATATTAAATGTGACAATAAAAATAGCATTCAGTTTTTTTTATATACAGTTGCAGACATTGTATTAAACTAATCGAGCACTCTCTCTTAATAGATTCGTTGCAAACACCCTGCAAGCCGCTCAGCTGTCATAGTGTCTGGCCATCTGCGAGGTCAGAGACTCTCGAAACTGGCTGGTATTCTGCCAACTGTGTTGTGGACTGTACAACCAGTTCCACACTGTTAAGCTACATTGTCTAAAAAGTTATAACAAAATAAAATTAACCCAGTGTAGTGCTTAAATGATTTATAACTACCGTGGATTCTCAAATAGTAATTTTTCTGTGGACCAACAAAAAAAAAATAGTATGTGGGAAACCAATGGATGCAGACTTGGATTTTAGACCTGAGAAATATCATACAGAACTTCAAAATGCATGTTGGTTTAAACCAACTGCTTAAAGATGTCATTACAAATAGCTTATTTAAGTCAATTTATGTTTAAATATTCACTTTAAATTAAAAACTTGAATTCTTGAAATTGAGCAAAATTTAATTTGTATTTATATTATTTTCTTCCAGTGTTCCTTCGTCGGCCAAGCCATGCTCAATCCTTCGGTTATTTATTTGCGACAATTTTTTCAAGTCTTTACTCGGGAAGCCATTTTTAAACCTTTACGATTATAACCAAACACGCAGCCAATGATTTCCAATAATGATCACGCCTGTCAAAATACCGCCATGGCTATAACCTCATTCCAAATTTTATTTACAATAACAAGATAATAGAGAATACATTGTCAGAGATTGTGTTACTTATTCTCATTGTCGCCAACCTAAGAGTACAGTAAACATATAAAAATTATAAGAATAAAAGAAGCTTTCTCACAAATGCAGTCAAAACATAAGAAGAATGATAGTAGTCCATAGAACACGAAAATCTGTTGCAGGATTTAAACAATACTATCAATAGCACCAGTTGTCAATTATACGTGTTGTTTTGCATTTGCATAGTGCTCAAAAACTGATGCTGCACACAATTTTTGGTGAATGTACAGATGGGAAATTCTGTAAAATGTAAATGGCGAGAATCAATTATCGAAAATACACTGTATTTCACAGCCAAACTATTTTGACGGACAGAATGTGCGATTGATGGATGCGGTAAATTAATGCTTTAGTCATAGCATGCTGGTTTTCTTCAACATTATTTACATAGGATATTTGTTGGGTCTGTCCAAAAAACACTGTTACTGGAATACTGAATAAACAGGATCGCAGCAACGAGGTTCCACAGTTGTATGAGATGTCACAGTAAATCTTAATTAGATTATTGCAGAACAGGCTACTTGAAATGTCTGAGATGATGGTGTAAATTGTAGCAATTACTTTGCAGCCCTTTCACCTTTAAGTTGTTGCAGAAGTGTGTGGAAAGAACCAAGTTCAATATAGTACACTGGTCCGCACTCTAGAAATAGTGTCTTTTATGTACAATACGTGTGTAGTTCCACTCAGTGTGGTTACAATTTACGGAACAAAAGGATTGTTTACGATGCCTGTTAAATCCCTTCCCTGCTCTTCTTGGTGGTTGTATGTGAACATCTTAGATGTGGAGTCACCAAATTGATTCAAACGAAAAGCAGATGTCGTGGAATGTCTAGTAGAATTTTCCTATAAAATATTTGGACAACACCAGCAAGATACTGCACAAACGTAACAAAAAAAAGCACAGATATAGTAGCGTTCGCCGGGCTGGAAATGCTTCACTGATCGTAAGTATCCGCATATTCCATCGTAATTGCTAAACATGCTTATGACAATTCGCTTAAAGCCAAAAATGTTCCATATTCCTTTATAAACGTAATTTAAACCTTAAATGTAGCATGTTTAATTAAAGTTTACAATACAAAGTAATGGTAACTTTAAGTTGATGCATGACACTTCCTATACACTATTTTTTTCGACTTCACATCATTATTTGTGCGTCACGTGCCCAGAGGGAGTCGAACCACGACTTTCCGCCTCCAAGAACAGCGCCAATAAAGTGAAAGGAAGTCACGTAATCACCCCTACCACTTGTAAACCCACTAAGAAGCAGCAACCGGCATGCAAGAGTTTTCCCCTAAGTGAGCTACTGATACCGCCCACACAGCTGCCAAACCACCCCGCCGAGAGATGGCAGCAGTCGCCACCTGACCTGAACCCGAAGGGTAGTGGCTGAAGATAACCGAAGCATCCGAGATATGAAGCAACCCCCCAGACGGCAGAATATAACACAGTTCACCCGGCGGAAACGTCACTTGGGTCGAGGCAGCTTGTCCTAGCACCATCTAGTACTAAGAGACTCTGCCAACCCCTCCTTCGTTAGGAGCCAATACAGCTAGTTGTTCCAATAGCTCACCTTAGCAACAGTCGTGTTAAGGCTCTCTAACAGCCACAGTCCTTCTGAGGACTCCCGAGAGCTTCCAGAGTTTTACAAGTCTTCTTCACATACACCTTCTCTACCAGTGCAGCCGAAGAGTCATCACTACCTCTGGAATGTGCTGTCAAGAATCACCAAACCCGACACGTACACCACACGTAGAGCCCCGGGTCCCTTCAGGACTACAATTAGGGTTCAGTTGTTTTCAGGGCTACTTAATCATCTGCTCTTCAAGCCAGGCTCCTCAAGCTGATGAGCACCTTCACCTTATCCTGCCCTAATACAAAGTCAGTTGAACACCTAGTATGTGTAGAGGTAGGAGGTAGTACGGGTCACCTTGTTCTATTCTCGAAAGAGTGAAACACGTATTCCAGACAACTTCTGCCTTTCCTTGCTCTGAAGTGAACATGTGCCTTTTCCCCAACCTAGTAAGTGTCACCCTAGAAAGGAGCGGCAGGGGACCGCGAATTGGCAACAGTTTCCAGGACTGCACGTACGTCGCATACACCACAAAGACGGCCACCCATACTGTGGACCAAGTACGTGAAGGTACCTGGTACACACGTACGGTAGAACCCCAGCCACTTGAAAGATGCACAACGAAGCATCTGGGTCAACTAAGTCAGCTAACCCATTCCCTCCAGAGCATATAAACTCACCGGAGGGGGTGCCAGGTCTGACGAGGCTTGACACGGGAACTTCTGGAGTATACTGTAGCTCAGTGTTTCTCAACCTGGGGTCCGCGAGTGTATGTTTAGGGGTCCGCAGTCTCGTAATCGCTACGCTTACTTAGCACGACAAACGTGCACCAGCGGGCGGTGTGCGAGACTGATTGAAGTGAGTGCGGGCCGTGACTCTTGCCCGCACCCAACACTTGCGCCCGTCGCCCGCAACTAGAGCATGTTTTGTGTTGCGTTGGAGATAAGTATAACGAAATTACGTTTTTCGAGTGATTGTGACAATGAAACACTGGTTAAAACCAAATGACTCCGCTTCAGACAAAGCAAATGAAAGACCTTCGACTTCAAACTTCGACTGATGGTGCTGGGGCTATGACTGGTACACGAATAGGACTTTCAGACTCGTGTGAAGAAGATGAATCCATCTATTATCTGGCATCATTGCTGCATTCATAGGGAGGCATTAGCTGCTAAAAATATGCCAGGAAAATTATAAACAGTGTTAGACGACATAGTGCAGGTGGTGGATTGTACTAAAGCTAGGCCTCTAAATTCCCGTATTTTTGGTATCATTTGTGAAGAAATGGGAAGCATTCACAAGCAGTTATTGCATGCTGAAGTGCGTTGATTGTTTCGTGGCAAAGTTGTGTTGCGTGTTTTTGAGCTGAGAGATGAGATCAGAATGTTCTTTTTGAAGAATTCTGTGCGCTGCGTCAATAAACATGCTGATCACTTCCAAGACTTTGGATGGCTCACAATGGCAGCATATTTAGCTGATATCTTTAGTGCCCTTAACGAGCTGAACTTGGGTCTACAAGGGAGAGATACATAACAACATCTTCCATGTTGAAGATAAAATTGAAACGATGCTAATAAAGCTTGACCTTTGGACAAATTGTTGAATTCAAAAAAACTATAATCACTTTCCTACACTGTCAGCATTTTCGGAATCCTCTTGTGAAGCAATGTTGCCAACACAGTAAAAGACGAAATGATTAAACACCTTCGCACTTTGAGGTCTTCGTTTCGGGATTGGATATTAGACCCTTCCAACACAGATGTTACTAATATTACTGGCTTGACAACGGCACAGGAAAACCAATTAATAGAAATATTCTGTGATTCAGCTTTGAAACGTAATTTCAAAGAATCCTCTTTTATCAAGTTTTTGGGTGAATGTAAAGAAAGATTATAAGGAAATATCAGAAGAAGCACTGAAACATTTACTGCTTTTCTCAACCACATACTCTGTGAAAAGGCATTCTCTGCTCTTGTATAAACTAAAAACAAATACAGAATTAGATTACAAGTAGAATCCGATTTGAGATTACAACTTAGTAGTAACATCAACCCGAATATTACTAATTTAGTTGCAAAAAAGCAACACCAACCTTCACATTAACATATTTTTATTTAAAAAAAGGGTTTTTTTTTGTACGAAAATTAAGGGTCCACAATTTTTTGCTAACTAGTAGTTTGTTGCCTGCCGCCCTCTACAGGATAAATCGTAGCACCCTTCCTGCTAATAGCGTTCACCCACCGACGAGGGAGCAGAAGAAACACTCTTGAGGACAACTGCCATTCTTGCAATTCGCCGCCCCTTAAGTAATCAGCTTATACCATCTTTCAGCTGTTTATTCCCCCAGGAGGGCGCACAAGCTGCCCGACACAGTGAAGCCTCTCTTCACTACCCTCCCAATTAGGGTTCTTGCAGCTGCCCACCCTGCCATAGAGCTTCTGTGACAAGGAATCCCACTCCCACACAGCCCACGAGACATCAACCACCGGGGCACCGACACCAGCCAGTCCACAGATGCACCGACACCAGCCAGTTGTGGTTTGTATCATCTCTGGGGCATGTGATGATACACATCACGCATCAGCTTTTATAATAGAATTGTATATATTACAAATTTTTTTAATTTACCTTGTGCATGTTAAGCATAAAATGTGTGGTGGATCATTTACAGCATGCCACCTTGGTGAGTGCCCTTGTCCAGGTGTAGAAAAACTTGAAAGAAGAGTTGAGCAGAAAGCTGGAAGAAGAAATGGTTGACTACATCTCTTATAAGTAGGGCCCTACTTTTGCTGTAATTAAAATGAGCTGATTTCATTTTTAAAAATGTTAATTTCATCAAATCAGTTTTGTAGCAGAAAAAAAATGTTGTATTATTATTATAACATAAATCTGTTGTTTTTGTGACAATTTCACTCAAATAAAATGGGATTTAATATTCATTCTTTTAATAGCTGCATATATACTAAGAGGAAAGCATTCAAAAATTATTTATAATAAGGATGAAAGGACAACCTTACGAGAAAACATTTGTCCTCTAACGCACATTGTCACGGCGCAGCAATTTTTGTGGGATAAATTTTGTAATTTGAAACTGCAAGATTTCATTAAATATTAGTCATGTGTTATCTGTACCAGATGCCTCACAAGACCTACATGCTTATCTGCAACTTGTAATCTGGAACATGTTATAATTGTACATTTTGACAAATGATAATGTCTACAAAAATGTTTGGTTGACAGATTAATATGGTGTTTGTTTTGTATAGTATTTTCAATTGTTGTATAGAAGATTCCTTTATACTGTGTACCATATAAGAAGGCCACATTCTTGACAGTTGACATTCGCCGCGCCTTTTCGTTAATGTATCCATTCGCCATCAACTGGTGTGTCAAGAATAGGCTTTGATGTGGTGAGTCATTGCATCCAGGAGGTGCTGCTATGTGTGGCAATTGGTGAACTGCTTGGGTGGCGCTGCATTCGTAAGCGGAGCTTGGTGGACGTGCGTAGAGTCGTTCGTAAACGCTGTACACAAAATATATGTTACTTAAAAAATTATACAGAGCTCGCGGGAAAATAAAACCATTTGTATATGCGCGTAAATACGTTATTTTAAACAACAAAACTATTATATATGTTTCTGGGTGTAATTTGGGATATGGATAACAGATAGCGTGGAAGAGCATGTTGTAACAGATGGCAGCACATGGTTGGAGAGTCTGGAAACTTTTGATTTTTTCGTTACATTTGGATACGGATCGTTTTATTGTGCATCTCATTTTGAACACCTATACATTACTATTTTATCACAAAGTTTCGTTTCTAAAATTAAAAGCTGCTGTTTTATGACCACGTAAAATAAAATGTATTAATTAATCTATGAACTCTTTCTTATCCGCGTATTTTCTGCTTGTCTGATGTGCGTCGGCACTGCTCTCAGAATAGCCAATGTAATATTAACTTTTGTTCGTTCGTGCGTCAGCTGATACAGGATTTTGTAAATGGCACGTTGTTTGTTTTGAAAACGTCAATTGCCACTCACCGACTGTCAGAATGTGGCCTTCTTATATGAAATCAACTATACCTAGGCACTACTATGAAATAACATCTTACTGTTATACACCATAACTACCAGAAACTTTTATTTATAACTACAGTAAATTGTGATTGTTTATCAAAATATTGATGTGCTATTTTGTATGTGCTTTAAATTCTAAGCTATTGTATTAGCACATTTACAACTGGGTCACTGCATATTTATTTATAAGTTGTCAATATTCTATGTTGAATTGTGCGAAACATTATCGATATTTTTCAAGATGCCAACCATTCACCAAAGCTATCATTCAGTTGTTTTCAATAATGTTCAGTAGTGATTGTATTATTCTCGCCATTAACCATTAACATGTGGCTGTCAAGTAACCTTTTTGAACCTTTCGTAAAACACATTTTACCCAGATACATTTTAAACATTGTGGCAGTAATAAACACATGCTAAAAAGAAAAGGGTTTGAAATCTTTTAGATAGGCCTGCTAGGTAAATTAGGAAAAAAAAAGAGCCTATAGCAGAAAGTTTAGGTATAGTCGTAATCGTTGTCATTCCTTATGTTTTTTGGGTCGCTGAACATGAATCTGAGGTTTGCTGACAGAATTTTTGCCTGGAACATTGTTTATTTTTTTGCAAAAAACACTGCAATTTTGGCACTTTTTTTGTTTTTCTGCTTATATCGTGGGAACTATACGTTTTATTCGAAAAGACCACTCTATACAAAATAAAAGTAGACAAAATTGCCTACATTTTTCGTCCATAACATTTTTCTCTACGACCAACCATTCTGCTGCTAGAGCGCACCACAAAATTGGCAAAAATCACAAAAATGCCATATTTTGACTTTTTACACCCGATGTCCGTAGTGTGCATGGCGATTTTTTGCTATTGAAAAAAATGGATCAAAGAGAATCTATTAAATTTTGTGTGAAAAATAAGTAAGTGCTTGACGCACTTAAAATGTTGACTGTGGCACTTGGCAAGTCTACTTTGAGCAAAAAAAAATTTTATAAGTGGTACAAGCTCTTCACAGAAGACTGAGTAGATGTTAATGACGATGCCCACCCTAGACGCCCCAGCATGTCAACAACCGATGAAAACATTCAAGCAGTGAAGAAAATTGCGATGGAGATTCGTCGAATCACTATTAGAGAAGTTGCTTGAGGATGTTGGCATACCTGTTGGCTCTTGCCATGCAATTTTTCCGGATGTTTTGGGCATGTAACATGTGGCAGCGAAGTATGTTCCAAAATTGCTAAATTCTGATCAAAAGCACAGTCGCATGAGCATCGCTCAGGAGCTGTTGAATGACGTCGACGACGATCCAGATTTGCTCAAAAGGGTCATAACTGGTGACGAAACATGGGTTTATGGTTATGACGTTGAAACCAAAGCCCAATCATCCCAATGGAAGCGGCCAGAAGAGCCAAGACTGAAAAAAGCACGCCGAGTTTGGTCAAATGTGAAGGTTTTGCTCACTGTTTTCTTCCATTACAATGGCGTGGTTCATAGTGAGTTCTTGCCAAAAAGTTGTACGGTCAATAAGGAATATTACCTTGAAGTTATGCGCCGTTTGCATGCAGCAATACAAAGAAAACGTCCGGATTTGTGGCAAAACAATTCATGGCTTTTGCATCACGATGAAGCACCTGCTCACACATAGTTGCTTGTTCGTGATTTTTTTTGGCCAAAAACAACATATTCACTGAGACTTGGCCCTCTGCGACTTTTTTCCTGTCCCCAAAACTGAAGAGACCCATAAAAGGATGGAGGTTTGCTACAATTGAGCTCATGGCCATATCAGAAGTGTTTTGAGGATTGGAAAAAGCGCTGGCACAAGTGTAGTATATCTGAGGAGGATTACTTTGAAGGGGACAAAATAGATATTGATGAATAAATAAATATTTATCGAGAAAAATAGTTACTTTCTTTTAACAAACCTCGTACTATGGAATGTAGGTGCCACAATGGCTGAGCGCTTAGCCTGTCACCAAGGCAAAATGGGTTCAAACCCTGGCCGGGTCACTTTTGAATTTTCACATGTGGAAATTGTGCTGGACGATGCTGCTGGTCGGCGGGTTTTCTAGTTTCCCCCACCCCTTAATTTCGGTGCCGCTCCATACTCGTCTCAATAACCCTCATCGGTTCTCAATACCTCACTGTTAAGAGCCGCCTAAATCTCTTCATAGGAAACAGATGGTATCACACAATAGAAACACGCCAGTTTTACTTTCAACCATTGAGGTCTCATTCAGTACTCTCGAATCTCGCTTGTAAGAATGGATCCACCACCAGATGGAGCGCATGCATACAGAACTGAAGTGCCGAAACAAGTAGAGAAATTTTTAGGCAGTAAAAACTTTGTAATATTTTTAAAACTTGAAAACTTCTGTTGCTATTATTACATGCACTGGAGATATACTATATTACATGCTTGAAAATTATATTTATTTAGTTGTGATTCTATTAACACTTCAAATTTAAAAAATGCAAGTGTAGATTGAAGGTAAGGAACACCTATTCATCTATATTGCGAAGTATTTTATGTACACTCAAACCTCTATTTTACAGCACCTGGTTGATATGGGCAGCTCGTTCGTACAGACAGGATTTGCGGAACCGTGGAAAAATTAAGGTCAAAAATGGGGAAAATAAAACCATTTTAATGGAAACCCATTAAAACACAATTGCTTGCCTGATATCTTTAGTATGGTCGCTACCCGTATGTGCTGCATCACAAGTAAAAATAAAAAATTGTATTGTTAGCAAGCTGTGTGAGAGTTAGGTCATTGACCGCTAGGCACCAGCTTGTCTGCAATGAACTTCTCTGTCGAGAGAGCGCGTTATGTTCCTTGCCCTGTACACTGCAACAGCCCCAGCCAGTGCGACACTGATGCATGTTGTGACACAGATGGTAAAATAACTTGGCAAAACAGTGAAAATGTCCATAAATTGTGTATGTGCAATTGCAGAGAATGTGTGATTTTACTTTTGCGTAACCGAAAAAAGACACACACTGTGGTGTGAGGGAGAAAAAGGAGTACGCCTTTGTACATCTTTTTTCTTGGTAATGCGTGACGGCTGAGATGCTTGCCACGTCAGCTAGTCTACAGGGGAGTTTTTTTTAGCAGGTTCAAGCAGAGAACCCTGGGTGGCTTTATGGGCTGATTACTGTGGATTTGCCCTGGCTCTTAGGGAGCCAGTTTACAGAGTCAGTCTGGTCGGGCGGCGGCAACTTACGTAGGCGTCTAAGGCAGTGAATGCTGGCTGGCTGCAGTAGGCGACACTCCGGACCCTGACTGTAGGCAGCTGGCGTGCGACTGGAGCTGCTGAGTTCCGGTTGCTGGCGAGGCCCAGGCCCACTGGCAGTCTGAGCCGGAGGTGGACAACGACTGGATGCGGTGATCCACAGGTCTTCTGGGATGGCTCGAATAAATGTCTGCTGGGGGCGAGGGGGGGGAGGAGGACCCTGCAGTCGGCGGGCGGCTTGAACCTGATCCCGAGCAGAGGAAAGGCTGAAAGCCGACTGGGACGGGTTACTCTGCAATTAGTTGGCTGTAGGAGCCGTAGATGTCTTATCGGCCCCTTAGTCCCTGCTCGTCGGGTGAATGGCATGGGGTTAGGTACTAAAGGATGTTTGAGCAAGTAAGGGGCAGGTGACAGAAATTCCCTAGCTAGAGTATCCAGATGCAATGTCACGCCCGTGTCGCTCCTAATGTTCCAACCAGCAAATCTCGCGGGGTGAATGGAGTGGGTTAGTCAACTTGGGGTGGCGCTAAAGTTTCGTCGAGAGCCACTTGGAGGCTTCCGGGTCACACCTTGTCAGGCCTGGCACTCCAACCGGTGAATCTCACGCGGTGGATGTAATGGGCTAGCTGACTTGGGTGATCTAGTTGCTTCCTTGTGGAGTGTACCTAGTAGGGGGACTCTACCGTACATGTGGGCCAAGTGCCGTTGCACACTGGGTCCACTGACTCCCCGTCCGATGAAGCTGGCCTAGATAGCAGAAAGTCGCGATCATGCAACCACGTGAAAAGAGAGTGGGTGTGTGTGGAGGATGCTACCCAGCACCCGTATCGCCTCTCTTTCTCTGCAACAACACGACACCGGCGAAAAAATTGTGATAACATCTACAGTACTAAACAGAGCAAGCATATAAGCGATCACCACTTACGGGAACTGCATGATTGACAGAATCAAGCAGCATGTGAATCTCTCATCAGTGCTGAGGTCCGCCGAGCACCTGCAAATGTACGACAAAGAGCTGAGTCGTGTCTGATATTGGGTGGTCGACATTTATAACACTTATGAAGAGTGCTGTGTGCGAATGAGTGTTCCCACTCCCCAGGTCATGGTAGTTCTCTCACAGCATACCGGGATTTACAGTACACCAGACGTCCTTTCGATTGTAGTAAGAAACCACGTTTGCTATCAATTTTCATTGTGCATCAAGTATGCACGTCAGAAAAAAAAAGTGTCTTAAGTAAATGAGATTTCCTTTTAGACGATCTATCCAACAATACCTTATACAATCCACGTTCCCATTTGTTGGAATTTCAAGGTTCACCCTCCATACCCCTACCTCCAGTATGTTTCGGGGAATGGGATTACTACCAATTGATGGTTCATGTAGGGTATAGTTATCACACTTTTTTCGTGGATATATTATTATAATATACATATATATGCTCTTGGAGATTTGTTAACTGCTTGTTGGAGTAATTAAACGTTCTGTGGAGTTCGAGCGCTGCGAGGTCTACCTGGCGGTGCATTTTTTAAAGCCGAACCTGTGACTAAAATTTTTAACCCACAATAGAACGGTTTTCCTGTCGGGGACTGCACCGTGCCGACCTATTCCGAAGCACGTACGAAATAATCTCTGCGTTGTGATTACAGAATCGCCATTTTTAAAATAGGTTTCAAGGACGAACGCACGATGTTCACCACTCCATGCCATTGTGGCGACTGAAATGGCAGCAGTGGTGCTGCCTACCACCACTAGCGCCGAGCCCATGGCGGTGGCAAATTCGGGAGTTATTTCTGCCGCTCTCTGTATAATGTTCTGCCTTTTGGTAAAAACCATTTCAGGTTACAATTTTGCATGTTCCATAGCGGATAACATAATTTACGTTGGAAATTGTTCAATCACAAGTAATGGAGAGTTTGCCACTGAAAGGAGGGGCAATAGGAAAAAATTGTATTTTCTTTTACATTATGTTTGAACCGGAGTGTCTTCCTCTGGATGGCTGTACAATGTGCAGAACTCTGAAACAACTAGCACAGACGCTACCAAAGTCATCAGACAAGTACTCTTTATGGTAAATTAGAAAGAAGAATGTATATTATGATACTCTAAAATTTTTTCCGTACAAATTACTTTTTGAAATGTTAAACATCATCATCATTGTGCCTGATCCTCGTAGCACCACCCCTTATGCCTTTGCTAGAGTAGTCCTCTAGGTTATGCAGACCCCTAAATACCATTTCAAAAAGTTCACATCACTGTTCTGATTGATCATAAATGCCAAACGGAGATCTACAGAGAGATAAAATTAAGAGTTGTATATTAAATGTGTATGTATCAACAAAACAGTTGCATAGTCATACCAAAACATGAAATAAAACAAATCTGAATTGTTAACCACTTTTTTTTTTGTCAACAAACCCAACATAATAGCATCTTGCAGTTTGTCTGTGCTCTCACTAAGTGCAGTCTTACATCACCAGACACTAAAAGTCTACGTTTCCGATTACAATAAAATATATTTACTGACTTTTACTATGCTTTTTTTTTAATATCGTGCAATTCCCATTATTTATCATTATTAAAAAACCTAAGGTATAAACAAAATTAAATTAATAAGCTAATGAACACATGGGCAGTACCCAAAGCAAAAGAGTGCTTTGGGGTGATGTTCTGTGGCTCAGTCCAGTACTTTGTGTAATGCCATTAAAATAATTTAAGAAAGCTCTCTCGTAGACCCATTTTTCGACATAAGAACATGTGTATTAAAATACACTGGAAAACTGTATAGCAATATACGATTATTCTATTTGCAAAACTAATGAATGGCATTGTGTATTACAGTTTTGAAAAAAAAAAACATACATATATTATATATATAAACACACAAAGGATGTCTCACGTAACCCTGCCACCTGAAATAATTCAGAGACCGAACAAAATATTGCCAAACTGTTTGCACAAGATTGTTTCCACGTAAGGGGCTCACTAAGTATGAAAGTACCCCTTTCAACACAGTTAAATTTACATAAATGGAACGTGCATAGTTTTCCCGCCACATTATAATCTAGGTGCACAATCATGAATAACGGGAGTGGTTGCAGGTTCCTAAACCCAATGCTTGCAGAGATAAAACTGATGTAAGCATGCAGGTTCCTAAACCCAATGCTTGCAGAGATAAAACTGATGTAAGCATCGGTAGACTGCGTCACAGCCGTGATGCAGATGATGAACATGACCTGCAACTACAACAGCCACCAGCAAAACAGAAGCCTGTCGTGGACCATTAGCAACACACAAAGGGACATTCGTAGTTCTGGTCTTGTCCACAATCAGATGTACCTTCAATGGTATATCATGTGTAGCACTGAAATGCTAACACTAATACGCATGTTGTGCACATTGTATCGGCGGTACTGTGCAGCAAACCAATTGACTAATAAGTGAGGGGTTGGCAGTACATTTGTGCAAGTAAAAATGTAACTTTCACTTTGTTTGTTGTTTCCTGTGGATTTGTAATCTACCGTGTACGGTAAACAAAACTTAAGTTGTGTGTTTTTAAGCTAAATGCCGCCATTTTTGAGAACTGAATTTATAATGTTCCATCAATGAATCTCAATGTCTGGCATATAGCAACACGTTTGCTGTCGGTGCACGATGTTGCTGTTCTAAATGACACCTTGTAATGTTGGAGCAAGTCGTGTTTCGTGTGTTATTCATACCTAACCCTACAAACTATCGCTGCTAAACAAGTAGGGCCCCAGGTGGCCAGACTGCTCGCCGGCAGGGTCAACACAATTATTCATATATGGGAAATGTGGCAAATGTTGCCATTGGTCAG
>NQII01006030.1:0-79372 GCA_002778355.1 Clitarchus hookeri | reverse complement strand
ACCCGTTTCATTACCATGTAATTTTCCCATTTCTCCACCTCGCGTAACATTCTTCAGCACAGATTAATTTCTCGAAAACCGGAGTGTTTAGCTTAAAAACACAAGACGGAAGTTTCGTTCACCATGTACAGTAGATTAAAATTCCACAGGAAACAACAAACAAAGTGAAACAGTTACATTTTCATTTGCCAAAACGAAAATGTAACCCCCTCACTTTTCATGGACGGGGGTTGGTATTGGAGCCGATATTTTGTGCTTTGTATTTCGTCGTTTAATGATGCAGTAAACAGAAACTCAGACATTTATCGTTCATTCTGGCTGTGTTACTCGCAGAAGAAATCTGCTTTAATTACACTTTCAAAGGCGGTTTTCACCTCTTCGGAAAAGACTTAACTATATGTTGTGTATGTATACATATATTTTTAACCAATTTTTTGACGAGGAATCACCTCACGAAGTTTGTCGATTCAGTTAATATCCTTCCTGTGTATATATTAAACGTAATGTGTGTAATATGATATTTTACAAGTGTGTATGATTTTGCAGCTTTCTGCACGTTTGAATGAAAAATGAGTGAGTGTATTCATAAGCCGAGACAGGAGGCACCTTGCAAATTAATAAAATTTACTTTCTCTTCATGTGGCCTACTGTAGCACTACTTGTGTGAACAATTTGGTGGAAATTAGTTGATTGGTTCCCAACAGATAGCACAAAAATGTTATTTTCCTATTTGGTGTATTTTACCAAATTGCCAAATACAGGGGTTCTATATACTAGCATCTAATAGATACTGTCAACATACAAAATTTGGTTGAATATCAATCTTATCTAAATTCTTTTTTATGGCTGCCATTTTGAAAATCAATGCCTGAACTAACTTAAATCATGTAAGTTTACAAGGCCTTCTGTAGTACTACTGGTGAGCAAAATTTTGTTGTAATTAGTTGAATGGTTCTAAAAATATGGCAAAATGATCTATTTTCTTACCTGGCACTATTTTACAAAAAAAGGTTTGTAAAACATCTGTGAATGCATAACTGATGTTTATAAAAAATACTGTTATTTAATTTAATTTTGCTGAATTGTGTAATAGCTATAGCATACTAATTATTTATATTGCCACTGTAAAAAAAAAGGCTGCTGCACCTAAAGCATGTAAGTTTAAATACCCTACTTTAGCAGTACTTGTGTGTAAAATTAGGTGGGAATCGGTTGCTTGAGATATGGCATAAAACCGAAATTTTTTTCATGTGGTGATCTTAAATGGAGTACAAAAAGATTATGTATTAGCACATTCAATGATTGTCATAGGTAATGCCAGTATATACAGTTAAGTTGTAATTAATCTGTTACAAATTTACGTAGATATAACATACCGGTACTAAGCTAAAGTGTTTACATAGCCACCATTGTGAAAATAAGTGCCTGGCGCACTTAAACCATAAATTAATATGTTCTACCATACTACTACAACTTCTTTGCCAAATTTAGTAGGAATCGGTTGTTTGTTTCCCGAGAAATTTCATAAAAACTTAATTTTTCATGTAGGGGGCTATCTTACAAAGTGGCGAAGAAATTAGCATCTCTGGGTTGCCATCTTTTTTTTTTCAATGTGAAAATTTCCTGCCATTTCCCTTATTCCCACACAAAAATAATCTTTTATCCCTGACCTATTGTTAACATTTTTTTTGGACTGAGGCCTTTGCATTATGACACTTTTACACCAAAATACTTCTCTGATCCTACAAAATTACTCCCTACATAAATTGCAAAAAAAATACCTAATCATTTTGTCTACAATCATCAAAACAATTTTATACGATTCTGGCAGCAGTGCAAGATTGATAGAACTGCCAAATATGGCATGCATATCATAGAATTCCCTGACATTTAGCCAACTTGTTTGAAATTCCCTGACATTTTCCTATTTTCCAGATGAGTGGCAACCATGGGATCTGTACACACACATTTAATGGATAGTGCTAGTATACAAAGTTAAGTTGAAGTTTGCTTCATAGTTTTGTTGATACAGCATACTAACCAAAAATAATTATGACCTCTATTTCGAGAATAAGTGCCTGATCCTCTAAAAACATATCAGTTTACATAGCATACCATAGTGCTACTTGTTTGCCACTTTGGGTAGAAATATAAAATAGAGATATGACATAATTTTTTTTAATGTGATGCTATCTTACAAAATGGTGGACAAAAAGAAGTTTTGTGTAAACACATTTGGTAGTTGTAATATGTACAGACAGCATACTAATTTGGACAATATAGCATAATAAACTAAAATATGGCCACCATTTTGAAAATAAGTGTCCGACTTACTTAAAACATACCAGTTTACATCATCTGCTGCGGTACTACTTGTTTGCCAAATTTGGTAGGAATCTGTCAATTATTTTCGGATAAAACATCAAAACTTCATTGCTTTATGCAGTGCTGTCTTACAAAAGTGGTTATGTGATGCTTAATATATACTTTAAGTATACACAATTTGGTTGCAATTGGCCAAACGGTATGGTAGACATAGCAAATAACCTAAAATATTTATATGGCAACCATTTTAAAAATAAGTGCATTATAAATTTTAATCACATATGTTTGTTTACATGGCTTGCTATAGTATTACCTGAATGCCAAATTTAGTGAGAATCTGTTGAGTAGTTTGAGATATAATGTAAAAGCTTTATTTTATAATGCGGTGTCGTCTTCCAAAATGGCAGACCAACAACACGTCCCTTAATTAAATGCTTACATAATGCACTGTTGACATACAAAATTTGGTCAACATCAGTTTAATGGTTCCCGAGATATAACATACAATACATTTTTAATGGCTGCAATTTTGAATGTAAGCACCTGGCGTGGTTGAAAACCATCATATCTAGTACTATATGTTTACCAAGCTTGGGAAATTCATTTCATTAATTCAAAAGTTATGGGTTACACACACACACGTTCACATGCACACACATGAAAATGAACTCTTAGGACTTTCTTTCATTTGGAATGTAGGCTAAATAAACATTGATTGATTGGAAATGCAGTACAAATTCGATTATCCCGACTAACGGAGACTAAAGGTAATTCGGATGATCAAAAATCCAGATAACGGAAATATGTTGAAAATTAAGATAACAGAATTCGCAAAAAAAAATCATTTTCACACAACGTAAAATTCATTACACATGCATAGAACATAGTAGGCTTATCCAAAACAGAAACTGTACATAAAATAAAAAAATTACATCAGTTAACAAGTAACCACACCTCCGCCCATACGTATTTACTGTGAACAACGCGTGAAAGGGCACATCACAAGAGCCGACAAGTGCTTGTCTCTCCTCCGCGGATAAGTGAAACACTGTGATGAGAAAGACTTTTGTGTTTTTTATTTTTAAAACGAGTCCGGATAACTGGTTATCCGTATAACTGATGCTAGGATAATCAACTTTCTACTGTACATTAAACATAAGAATTCCGGCTCAGCTAACCCCCTGGTTATGCAATAAACAGCTGTTCTCTGTGCAAACAGCTTCACAACAGTTTACACTAAATGGAACAGGTACAATCTGTACCTTTGAATATAAAAATTTTTGCGTGAACTTTACACAAAATGATGCAAATTCTAATTACAATTTTTAAAAAACGTGCCTCTCTTGCAAGACACCAACTGGCACTAGCATCCGCACATGTTACCAATCACAATCAGTACGGATTTTATTTAAAAAAAATTGATTATAAATAACGAAAAGAACATAGCCTGCTTTTGCTTTGTAAGAGTGCTTTCACAAATTTAAATTAAAAACCAGAAAAATGTTGTCACTTTGTGCTGGCAGAAGTAAGTTCCACCAAAAATTTACTTGCAAACAAAATTGAAGGAGCTTATATTACCAACCAAAACCTGCAATGCTCGATGTTTTTAGGGGAACCCCTCAAGTCACATTCCACCGCAAGGAAGCATTGCAACATTGAAGGAAACTAGCATAAAAAAGCTTTGTGTGTTTCCTCAGACGGTTTTTTTTAAGTGGTGACTATAAAGTTTTATTACAGCAATCTGTTCTGAAGAGATACAGCATCGTCACTACAGTTTAAAACGCTGGTTTACAGAAGCTTACATATCATAAACAGAGGGCTATTTACACAGCAATTTTTGTTGACCGACACTTTTCAACAACCACATTTGTGTTTCAGTAACCAAATTTATGAATGGGCAACAAAATATTAACTTTCATTTCTGTCCTGAAAAAATGTAGATTAAAATATTACAGTCTTTTAAAATAAGGCTACTCTCTGTCTTGTGTAACTTGGTAAGATTTTGAGAGTTTGACGAAAATAGCGCAATGTTTACTTTTTGTTTATGTATCTCACCATCAGCTGGTGCGTCAAGTGGCGGCTGTATATTTTATTACCACGCTGTCGGCTAATCCACTTGCTATTGTAATGCTAAACAAATTTTAAGACATTTACAGACTGATATCTGTCTAGAAATTTGTAGGTTATAAAAGTAAAAATAGAGAACACCATGCAAAAAATAAAATATTTGTAAACTCTTTTTTTAATTTATTGCAGACTGCGAATTTGGGTTAACATTTGCATGATGGTACTTGTAATTCTTATAACGCTTTGGACGTTACAGCTAATATGTTAAGACTGGAAATAAAAGTAATTCAGAGAAGTTGCTTGACAACGCAATATCGTTTGCCAACAAACAACTCATTAACTACTTTTGAAATGCAGTTATTCTGCTATTACTGATACTAAACAGCTAGAGTTGTAAATATGTAGCATGGAATAATATAACAATTGCTTAAAAACTACCCACACGCACCCCACGTCCTTCATTTTATTAATAAGGTACAGTAACAAAACATTAAAAGAACAAGGAGATGGGTTTGTGGCAAGAGAAATGTGGCGTGTAAATAGACGTAGGCGTAATGATTACAGGCCCGATAGAAATGACTAGTAATCAAAATTGCTGTACACTGAAATACATGTTGCTTTAAAAATTTTAATGAGCTCGCAGGAAAAAAAAAAAGCCATTGGTATCAGTTCGTAAATTTGTTATTTTACACAAGAGAGCTATTTTTTTTCTGGCTGATAGTGTTTTGGGAGCGCGCTAATGGATGGTGTGGCAGGGCGTGTTGTGAGCCAAGCATGTTCATCAACAGGCAAATTGAGCTATTAATCCGGTCTTTTAAAAAATTCACTTTTCTACTATCACTAGTTCGCAACAACACGAGTTTGAAATACATTTCATCAATTATTTGAAAAATAATTCAACAAACCCTGCAATATTTCTGTAAGCTTTGAAATTAATCTCAAGCATGTATGTATAGTTCATTTCATATAAGAAGGCCACATTCTGATAGTCAGTGAGTGGCACTTGGCATATTCAAAACAAACAATGTGCCATTTACAAAATCCTGTATCAGCTGATTCGAGAATGAACAAAAGTTAATATGACATTGGCTATTCTGAGTGCACTGCCGACGCACATTAGACCAGCCGGAAATACGCGCGATAAGAAAGAGTACATTATATTTTACGTGGTCATAAAACAGCAGTTTTTAGGGTTACAAACTAAACTTCTTTATAAAGTAGTAATGTATAGGTGTTCAAAATGAAATGCACAATAAAACAATCCGTATGCAAATGTAACGAAACATCGAAACCTTTTTCAAGTATCCCGACTCTTCAACCATGTTCTGTCATCTTGTGAAGTACAGGCGCGCCATCTGTTACAACACGCCCTTCCGCGCTATCTGTTTTCCATATCCCGAATTACGCCGAGAAACATATTATAGTTTTGTTGTTTAAAATAACGTATTTACAATATATACAAATGGTTTTATTTTTCCGCGAGCTCTGTGTAATTTTTTAAGTAACATATATTTCGTGTACAGCGCTTACGAACAACCCTACACACGTCCACCAAGCTCAGCTTACGAATGCAGCGCTACCCAAGCAGTTCACCAATTGCCACACGCAGCAGCACCTCCTTGACGCGCTGACCCGTCGCATCAAAGATTATACTTGACACACCAGATAAACAAAAAGGTGCAGCGATTGTCAACTGTCAAGAATGTGGCCTTCTTATATGGTACACAGTATATCATGATGAATGGGCATACACTACGTAAAAAGAACTCCCAATGTTTGAAGTTGCATTTCATTTTGAACACCTATATAGTACTACTTTAGCACGAAGTTCAGTTTATAACACTAAAAACAGCTGTTCTGTAGCCACATAAAATGTATTAATTAATCTAGGAACTCTTTCTTATCCCCGTATTTTCCGCTTGTCTGATGCGTGTCGGCAGTGCAGTCGGAATAGCCAACGTAATATTAATTTTCATTTCTTCACGCATCAGCTGATACAGGATTCACGTTGCCAGTCAATGTCATAATCTTGCCAAGTTATATTAGACAGAGAGTACAAGTAGACTGCTAGGCCACCAAAAATATGTAAAAGGACAAAAATTCAAGTAGTCGCAGTCTAGTACTTGTCAACAGGCGCACACACAAAGTAGGACGACACATTTTTCATGCGGTTGCACAATCGCAACATTTCCCTTGCTAGGCCAAATTCATCAGGCGGTAAGTTGATGAAGCTGATGAAGCTAGCCAGCAAAACGTCGCGATTACACAACCACGTGAAAAAAATGTGTTGTCCTACTTCGTATGTGTACCTGTTGACAAGTACTAGACTGTGAGTACTTGAATTTCCATCCTTTAATATATTTATAGCCTTTCAAAAATTAGAACACATACAATTGCTTACAAGCAGAACAATGACAACTAAGGAGGGCCCTTAATGAAAACAGTTTACGCATGAGCATTGTGACTTCAAAGGAGTCTGGAATCTACTCCAGAAAAAGAGAATAATCTTTACTCATTTTTAAAAATAGGGGCTATTCTGAGATTTAACTTGTAACCACTAGAAACTAGTACTTTTCAGCACAACTAATCATGTTGGAACACAATTGCTTAGGTGCATTATTATATTCACAATATATATATATATTAATAAACATGATAGTGAGGAATGCTATGATGCTCAAAGAGATAATACTGTAAAAAACATTAACAAAAAATTGTGACAAATGCAGAAAACATGAAAATGTTAAATACATCAACAAATAGCTGTAGGAGAGTGAATCCATACAAACGTGCCCAACTGTGTTTCTTGGAGCTCAAGTGCATCAAGCATGGAGTGATACAGATTTACCTGTTTCACACATTCTTACCAGGTACATTAGCAAGTGAAAATGTACAAGCTAGTACACTAGTACAACCCTGCACGCTCGCTTTGCTCACAGTCTGGGAAGCAATAGTGGTACAAATTTGAGTGAACTCACTTTTCTGAAGCTAGTTCTTGTCTGTATAAATTCCCAGCAACTGACAAAAACCAACAAAAAACAAAAACATACAAACATCACCAATTTAAACAACAAAAACATGAAGTCCTCCTTCTCGACAGAAAGCAAAGACTAATTAATGCAGAAAAACACTACTAACTCAACACAAATACTTGCATGGATGCAGCGTAAGTAAACAACCATATGTCAACTTACAAATAAAGGTACCTGTAGGATATGAAGGGAATAGCTGATTAGGACAGTTGGCAGCAATGCACGGGAATGTAATGTAATGAATTACACAGCAAATGAGTTATGTAACAAAATGTATACTTACAGATGGAATAAAGATACAATTAGTGACGAGGATGGCGAAAAGCATGTTAGAAAAATTTTAATCCAACGAAGAGGACTGGTACTTGTACGGTGAAAGCTTGGAACAATTTTGTATTGCCAACGACATAGGCAAAGGTGACAACGGACTAAAGAAGAAGAGAAGAAGCCATTTTGATCTCAACTATACGGAAAATGACATACGAGCTGTTACATAATTTATGCGAGCCTGTGAAACCGGCCGACAAATCATATTCAGAACTAATTTCAATCATGTAGATGTATTTTTCTCCTGCGCAGTCGGTGATTGAAGTTCGGCATAAATTTCACCAATGTTTACAATCAAGCACAGAGTCCATTGCACAGTTTGTTGCAGGCTTGTGGAAATGTACACATCACTGCAATTTTGGAACATTTCTTGACCAAGCATTACGTATTCAATTTGTTATGGGGTTCCGCAACAAAAACGTTATGCAGGTTTTATATCTGGAAAATGGAACGTTGTTTGATAAAGCTAAGAAAATCGCTTTGTCTTATGAAAAGGAGCAGAAAATATGGTCGCTGTGTCAAGAGATTGTGAGCACAACATCCCAGATCCTAATGCAGATGTGCAAAAGATACTTTCCTCACGTGTTCGAGACTCTCACAACCACCGTCATGGAAAACACATTCCCAGGTCTTTTAGTCACAAATAATACCGCTTGCAGAACTAACAAAAGTGCGAGAGACAAGGATGCAGGAACATGCAGTATGTTTTTGTTGTGGTAACCCTAGCCACTTTGCTTCCAAGTGCAGGTTTTATAGAATGCAAATGCCATAACTGCAACAAACTGGGTCACCTACGTGTAATGTGTTATGCGGCAAAATTACGTGGTTAGAGATTTCCAAGTTGATGATCAAGATAATCATCCGGAGCAAGATAACCAAGACACGTGGTTACATCTATTCACCATCAATAATATTGGTGTACATCAGTGGTTAGTAAAAGTGCAACTTGCATCGGTAGTGCTTGAAATGGAAGTGGACACAGGCAGCTATTTCAGCAATATTGTATGATACCTTTTATTAGGCAGGGACTGATATCGAGCCCTAAATCTTCCCAACCCGGTTTTCCTAATGGATGAAGATGTTTCTTGTGATGATAGTGACAAGAGGGTGCGACAACTCGTAAACAAGTTCTCCCAGCTGTTCGATGGTGGTTTAGGCAAATGGTAATTATTAAGTTTAGGGACTCTTCTGTAAAAAAAAACCCCCCCAAAAAGTGGTATATTTCCACTCTACTAATCACGTAGAACACGAATATACTACGGGCGTAGCTTTAAAATAGGTACAACATAATTGAACATAATGAACAAAATTGTGAAATGACTGTTCAGCCAGTTTGTTTACGTTTCTGAACGAAACGTCCTAGACCAACAAAAGTTGCATTAATGGGTTTTGCACAGCTTACCTTGTTCATATTCAAGAGGACGTAATGTTAAAATAAGTAGAACATATTAAAAAAATCGCGAAATTTTTTTGTTTATGTCTATTAACGTCTACCGCCATTAATAATGGCTGCGCATTGTAAATTCCACGCTACCTAGCGGCCACGGATGTCATTATGGATATTTCAACGGACAATTTTTAACCTGGTCAGTCGCCATAACGCCTTTGCGGTATGATTCTTGTCGTCCTAATCCGGCGGATTTAAAACGGAGAAAGCAAGAAAGAGTGCTTTTGTGCGTTATAGTAGCCTATTAACGAGTGCTTATGTGTATATATTCGGCTGTAAACGAGTGTTTCAGTGCGTTATATGCGCGTATGTGGCGCTTTGTGGAAGATGGTGTTTCATCGAGAGGTGAGGTTGAATTGGCAGTTGACAGAGGTATTGTACCACCCGCCTACATTGGTGAGTAAATTGATATTATTTTGGTGTGTTTAACGGCTCCTTTAAATCCTTAAAATCCTAAATTCGTAGTTTGGTGTAAAACCCAAAAATCCTAGGTTAGTGTAAAACCCTACAATTCTAGGTTAGTTTAAAAATGTACAATAGTACAATTCTAAACTAACATAGGATTGTAGAATTGTAAACCATCAGGTAGCTTAATGTGCAAATTTAGTTATATTACATCATTCAAACAAGGTTTTTCCGGACGTTTTTACCCTACAATTTCACATTCATTCTAAACTAACCTAGGATTATTGGTAGGTAACGCAGAAAATGACAATATATTAGCATCGTTAATGTATGACTAATTGTATAATATGTGCCCACCTAACAGAACCTAACCCCACAATGGGTGAATCACTATTTTACATTTTTACACTCACCTAGGATAGTAGGGTTTTACAGTAACCTAGGGTTTTTGGGTTTTAAACTAACCTAGGGTTGTAGCTATTTAAACTAACGTAGGATTGTAGTGTGTTGATCGGAGATTTGATTAATATTGTATAATTTTATATTACTTTACAACCTTACAATCCTAAGTTAGTTTAAAACCCTACTATCCTAGGTTAGATTAACACCTTAAAATCCTAGGTTAGTTAAAAACCCTACAATCTTAGGTTAGTTTAAAACCCAACAACCCTAGGTTTGTTTAACAATATAAAATTGTGATTCCCCCATCGTGGGGTTAGGTTCTGTTAGGTTAGGTGGGCACACATTAATAAATTAGTCGTACGTTGATGCCCCTAGTATATTCGTGTTCTGCATAATTAGTAGAGTATAAATATACCATTTTTTGGGTTTTTTTTTACAGAAAAGTCTCTAAACTTAATAATTACCAAGTAAATTTTCAAAAAAGGTTGTGACATAAAACTAAAAACCAATTACAAGAGTATTGTATTACCATAAAGTGCTGCCATTCGCACTAAAAAACAAACTGGAAAGTGAATTGGAAATACTATTGCATTTGGACATAATTCACCCTGTTGAGTTCACTGATTGGGCGACACCTATCGTTCCAGTCATCAAGAGCAATGGTTGTGTTTGAATTTGCGGTGACTACAAGTTAACAGTAAACAAGGAACTTGAGGCTGAGAGATATCCGCTTTCATGAATTGAAGACCTCTTCGCCTAAATTCAAGGTGCTTAAGTGTTTTCAACAAAAATTGATTTTTTGCAAGCCTATCAACAACTTCAGTTAGACGAGATGACACAGGAAATCTGCACTATTACGACACACAAAGGACATTTTCATTACAAACGATTTCTATTTGGCGTACCATCAGTGTCTGCTATTTTACAACGCACTATAGATCAAGTGTTACAAGGTCTGGAAGGTATAGTCAGGTTTAAGGATGACATTTTGGTTGCAGGGAAGGATGCAGAAGACCATTTAAAGAACCTCGAACATGTCTTCTCATTTGCATGAATTTGGCTTTAAGGTATACAAGTCAGTTTTTGTTGCGCTCAGTTTCATTCTTAGGACATGTTGTGGACCAAAGTGGTATTAGTGCACAAGCTGAAAAAGTTGAAGCTGTACAAAATGCACCCAAACAACTGAATGCATCACAGTTAAGATATTTTTTAGGATTAGTGGAGTGGTACAGTAAGTTTCTTCCTTGTATGCTTTGCTTAAGGAGGGTTTCAAGTGGAATTGGTCTGTACAGTGTGATGGTGCCTTTGCAACTGTAAAGGAAATGTTAAATTCATCAAAGGTATTAGCTCACTATGATCCAAACTTCCCAGTTCGGTTAGCTTGCGATGCATTACCACATGGTTTGGGGGCAGTAATCTCGCATGTGTATCCATCTGGGGATGAGAGAGCGATTGCATTTGCATCGTGCACACAACAAAATTACTCTCAGATAGATTGTGAGGCATTGGCGATAACGTTTGGTGTTAAAAACAATTAAGTTTGAGACAAGGACAGATGTAATGTTGAGCAAGGTGTTACAGTTTTGCAGGTTAGGTTGGCCAGATGAGGTAGAGAAAGATATGAAACCATGTTGGAACCGGAGAGACCAGTTAACAGTTGGGCAAGGATGCGTAATGTGGGGACATTGGGTTATCATACCAGACAAACTGCAGGGCAAAATATTAAAGGAGTTGCACTCATCTCACTTCAGAATAGTTAAAATGAAGTCCTTAGCCAGGTCCTATGTGTAGTGGCCCAATATTGATGCTCGCTTAGAACAGGTAACTGAGTCGTGCACTGCATGCCTACAAAACAGAACCAACCCTCCAAAATAAGCTCTCTTATAATATAATATAATTAATAACCAACACCCGCAATCAGGCTACCGCCCGGTGGCGAACTCTCTCACCTCTCCCCTACCCAACCACTCTCCTCTTCCACGCCCTTCCTGAACTTTGCAACCCACCTCACAGATACCAATTCCTCCAGCAACATATTTCACTCCTCACAGACCTCACAAGCATAGACTGCCTACCCCCACTCCATTCTTCTCCACACCCTCTGAAACTTCTCACTGTTGTTTCCTCTCCCTCTTAACACAGCCTTATGTAGCTGGCAGCGTAAACTTCCCCACCCTCCCTCTCCATTCACCACCCTGTATATCCTGACCATCCTTTCTACTTTCCTCCTGTCCTTCAACAAGCTCCACCCCATTTCTTTCATCATCACTGATGGCCTATAGTTCCCTTCATCCTCACCATCCTGCCCCTGTCTTCTCCACCTACCCTTCACCCATCTTGCTGCCCTTCTTTGCACCTTCTCTAGCTCTCACACCTCCAAATACGGATCCCATACTGCTGCAGCTAATCCCTAAACCCATGTAATTTACCATTATGGTAAACAACAGAGGGCCCAGCACGCTTCCCTGCGGCACCCCTGACGTAACATCTCCTGCCTCCGATATTGTCTCCCTCACTTTCACCCTCTGTCTACATCCCCTGAGGAAGTCCCCAATCCATTCCACTACCCACTTGTCCAGTATCAGCTCATCCACATTCTTCATCAAAGTCCCATGGGGCACCTTATCAAATGCATTCTCAAAGTCTAAGAAGCAGGCATCCACATTCTTCACCTCATCAACTGCCTGCACCAGATCCTCTAACAGCCCAGCCAGCTGCATCTCACATGAGTATCCTTTTCTGAAACCATGTTGTGACTCCCCTAGCCAATTCCTCTTGTTCATAACATTCACCACATACTGAACCACCAGCCTCTCCATTACCTTTCCTGTACTCAATGTGAGACTCACCAGTCTGTAGCTGCCAGGCTTCCCTCTATCCTCCCCCTGCTTATGTATTGGGACCACCAACGCATCCTTCCGACCTTGTGGCAACTTACCCTCTCATCAGGACTTGCTAAGCAATACCTCCAAATATTTCACTAACTCTCTCCCATCAAACTTAGTGCTGCGTTCCCTATCTCGTCTGGTCCCACTACAGTACTGCTCTTCAACACCCTGATTACCATTGCTATCTCCCACTCCCTCAACATAAACTTACTAAACCACCCCCAATCCCTATTAGCCTCCCTATTCCAATCCTTTACCTCAAACACTGAGAAGTACTGGCCATGCAGCATTTCCGATTTTTCTTGGTCATTTGGAGCAGCCCTGCCATCCCTACCTTTCAGCAGAGGGATCCCTTCCTCTTCTCCTTTTACCATCTTAACATAACTAAACAATTTTCCCCATTCCTTTCCTTTTCCTTCCACCATCTTCCCTAAAAATATATTCTTCGCCTGTTTGATCATCCTTTCAAGCTCCCTTCCCATTTGTTTCATCAATTCCTTAGCTCTTGTCATCCCTTCATTTAACCACTCGGAATGTAATTTTCTACACTTTCTCTTCATTTTTTGGATTGCCCCCAGACCGTAATCTTTTCTTTGGCACAAATTTCTTCAACATAACCTCTACTATTAGTCTAAATTCTTCCCATAATCCTTTCACACTTTCCTCCATTGATCACTTTTCAAACCTATCCTTCAGGAAGATATCTGCCCTCTCTTTGTCTCCTCTCCCATACTGCCATACCAACCTTTCTGCCATTTGCTCTTCCCTCATCCTGCCAAACCCAATTTCCACCAGAGCATTCCCAGGTCTGACCAACACCACATCCAGCACTGATCCAACACCCCCTTCATTCCACTTCGTAGGTGTTTCTACTACCTGGACCAAGCCTCTGTTGACTAACTGCAGTGCCATTCTCTACATCATGCTGCCCATCCCTTCTGCACCCTCTAGCCATCTCACACCTGGCATATTCAGATCCCCCTCTACAACAACCCACTGCCTGTCCTTTAGTCTATCAACNCCTCTAGCCATCTCACACCTGGCATATTCAGATCCCCCTCTACAACAACCCACTGCCTGTCCTTTAGTCTATCAACCCTCTTCCTGATCGTCTCAATTGTCTGCCATCCCTGTCCTGGTGGCCTATGTGCTGGAAGCAAAGTAATCCTCTTANCCTCTTCCTGATCGTCTCAATTGTCTGCCATCCCTGTCCTGGTGGCCTATGTGCTGGAAGCAAAGTAATCCTCTTACTAATACCCCCACTTAATTTAATTTCCATCGCCTCAACATCTTCACTAATCCATTCTACTGACCCTTTCAGCCCCTCCCNCTTAATTTAATTTCCATCGCCTCAACATCTTCACTAATCCATTCTACTGACCCTTTCAGCCCCTCCCTTACACACAACATTATTCCTCCTCCTCTTTCACCCCTGCCTCTTCTGAAGATGGTGACCTTATCCTGCCTCTTCTGAAGATGGTGACCTTATCCTGCCTACATTCAATGTCAAGCGCTTCCTCATTCAGCCAAGTCTCCACAGCTACCACTATGTCTGCCCCATATCCTTCAACCTTAACCCAGAAACACTCCAGATTGCTGTACACATTCCTACAGTTCACCACCATTAACTTTATGCTAACATGCTGCATTACCCTCCTACTTTGCTGACCCCCTCTCTCCACTCCTGTGGCCTTATCAGTGCTTACCTCTCCATTTCGCTCTACTTCTGTTACCATGTCCCTCTCTGTTGCTATTTAAATACTCGCTGCTCAGCCTTTGACCCTCTCCAGACAGTCAGCTGCTTTCCTACCCAGCAGATCCCCTAGGATCCTCTTTCCCTGCTCTGTCAGGTGTGCCTGGTCCTTTCCCACACTTTCCCAGCCTACCCATTTCCTACTATCTATAAATGTAGCCCCCAAATCCCTACATACTATCTCATAAACCTCACTTGCTGCCACTGCCTTCCTGTAAGTTATTCCTTTTCTAACCAGCACGCCACTAACTACTGTTGTAGATCTTGGGAACTTCTCCAATACTTTACTTTGTAACCCCCTGAGATCCCTCTCTACCTCTTGCTCCATCTCCTTTCAAGCCAGGTAATTTCCCCCCACATGAATTAAAACCACTTTTGCCACCCTGCTACCTCTCATACTATTAACTCTTTCTTCCAAATCCTTGATTGCTGCAATACCAAAAGCTGCTTTATATGTATTACCTTTCTTGATTTCCCTCAACTCCACCCGTTTTACGATCGAGCTGCCTACAGCCCTTTCCTGCTTTGCGTCCCTTCCACCTACCTGCCTCCCCTCGTCTACTTCACCTCTTCCCTGATCCCTGCCACCAGCCTCCTCCTGCACCCCCTTTGTTTCCTTCCCTTTGACCAACCCTCTTTTTTCCCCTCTGGCCATGAACTGTCCATTTTTTCCTACTTGCTGGTCTTTGCTAATCCCTCTTCTACAAGCCTCAACATACTACTTCCTGCCTTCCACCAGTGTCTGTTCCCTACATACTGTTTCCAGCTCATCTATCCTTGTTTTCTTCCTGCTGTCTACTATTTCTCGCTCCTCTATCCTTATTTGCTTCCTAGTGTCACCTACTGTCTTTTCCCTTTCTACTGTCTCCAACTCCTCTATCCTCCTCAATCTCTGCCTCCCTTCTCCTCCTGCATTTCCTTCTGTAGACAAGCTTGCATTTTGCCTAACTCACTTTTTATATCTTTCATCTCTTCCTCTAACTTCACTACCCTTATTGCTAAGCTACACTTACCCATCTCATTTCTGACCTTTTCTTCCACTCTCTCAAACCTGTGCGTAATTTCCCTCTCTTTCCTGCTCACCAATTCTACCATCCCCCTTTTACACCTCTCCACCATAGCCACTTCCATCCTTGTCACTGGCACGCCCTCTACAAGGTTCCCCATTACCATTTCCCAAATCCAGTTTCCACATTCCCCACGTATTTGAGTTTCCTTTTCTACTGTTAGTTTGTTTTCTGCAACCGCCACTATTTCCTTTCCCCGACACATTCCTCACATCTCCACTCATGCCTTGGACATAGCAAAGTCGCCCATGGCAGCGAGTACACAATCTAGCAGGTTCGTTCTTGGGGAATATGTTTATAGTTTTAATAGACAGGTATTCTAAGTGGCCAGAGGTCCAAAAATTACATTCGGTAACCTCAGAATCGATACTTGCATGTCTTTGTGGATCGTTTGCAACTTTTGGTTTACCAAAGCGTATGGTCATAGACAACGGACCACAATTTACTACAGAACAGTTTGCAGAGTTTTGTAAGTATAATGGAATTAAGTACACTTTTTCGCCTCCCTACCACCCAGCGACAAATGGAGCTGCAGAGAACATGGTAAGAACATTCAAGGATAAGGTAAAAAATACGGTGACTGACAAAGTTCCTTTAGAGATAGCATTGCCACGTTCNTGGTAAGAACATTCAAGGATAAGGTAAAAAATACGGTGACTGACAAAGTTCCTTTAGAGATAGCATTGCCACGTTCCTGTTAGGTTACAGAACTACCCCTCAGATCACTACAGGGGAGGCACAGTGCGACTTAATGCTAGGCAGAACTGTGCGCACTAGAATATCATTGGTAGTACCAAGCATTACAGATAGGGTGATACAGCAACAGGATAGGCAAGGTGAAGGGAGAGCGAAAGTTAGGCAGTTGCAAGTGGGCAGCAGTATCATGGCTAGAATTATAGACTGAACAAAGAGAAGCAGATTCCAGCTACCATCAGGGAACAAACAGGTCCCTTGACATATGCTGCTGAAACTTGCAAGGGTCTGAAGTGGCGACGGCACATTGATCAGTCAGCGAGAGGCGAGGTGGAAATGCAGATACAGGAGCGAGTGCATCATTGTGAGGAAGTAGGATGCGCAATAGAGGTTAGCACAAATGAGAGAGAAAATGATGTTTGTGACATCACGGCTAGCTCTAACACTCAAATGTGCCAAGGGCAACAGTCAAGTCAGGAAAGTTCAGGATGATAGCCTAGTGCAAGTAAAAGAAAACTACACTGCAAATACAGAACAGAGAGCTCCTTCGCCTGATTTCAAAGGTTTTCCGACAGACAGCATGGTCAACACCGAGGAGTATGAAAGGTAGGAGGTACCCAGAAAAAGTGAGGAAATAGACAAAATACTAGATTTATAAGGGGGAGGAGTGTAAGATATAAAGGGAATAGCTGATTATGACAGTTGGCAGCAATGTGCGAGGATGTAATGTAATGAATTACACACCAAACGAGTGATGTAGCAAAATGTATACTTATAGGTGAAATAAAGATACTACAGTACCAGTAAAAACCAATTAGGCTTCTTTCAAATCACATTTCTTACCAAAAAAATGTTTACATGTTATGTTTCTTAATACTAGTGTGTGTCCCAAAAATTTACTGTCCACAGCCAATTCAATTACCATTAACACTGTGATCTACTAAATACTATGAAAATAGGCAAAAATTGGTCATAAATCAAAATTCTGACACATCCAGAGAACATGCTTACAATCTGACACTCCGCAAACCTTGAAACACTTAAACTTTTGAACAACATTCAGCAATAAATGCTCACATAGTCAAATTTCAAAAGGAGCTTGCACCGGACCACAATACCCAAAATATGCTGTTATACTAATGAAAAAAATAATGAAATTCCTGTACAAATGTGTTTCACTTCACTTGAATTTGGCCTTGTCAGGCATTAGAGAAAATGAAGGATCATGTAAACTACGGGTGACCACACCTGCCACAATTTGACAGTTTTATTATGTGAACCACAGAATGTTATAAGACGCAACGACAAAATTTTGACTCGCAGCACTCTGTTTCAGGGTGCCTCAGTATTCCATTGAGCGAAAGCCTCAAGTTAGCTACCTGTACACAACTCCAAACATTTGTTCTGTCTCACTGTTATGGCACTAGATCAATGAAAATTTATTTAAATACAAGATGATCTCGAACTACAGATACAAACGCTGTGAGGCGATTCCCTGTGCAAAATGAGATAAAAAACATAATACGATCTATGTCCTACAGTAATTTGTAAGGAAAGTAGGTGCCCTTGAAAATCAATATTTCAAATGGTTTGAATTCAAAATGATAAAACCTACTTGAGATGAGGAAGAATTCTGTGAATACTGTCGTCTTGAATCGAGATCTGAAATCTGTGAATGGTTGTTGGGTAACATCCCCCCCCCCCCNTAGGAAGTGCTGCATTATTAGCCAAAAAATGTACAAAAAATGTGTTGGTACAACTCTCTCAGGAGAACTGACTAAATGCATCCTTACAAACTTCTCGACAAACATTCACCTGAGAGAGTTGCAATGAGGCAACAGTTTTTGTACAATCATTTGCACATGATTATGACATCATTAAAAGTGATAAACACTCAAGAGTTACACACATTTGTTGGATAACAACATGGCACCCCTTATTTTTTCAATGAATGGATATGAAATTACCCAGCAACCATTCTCAGATTTCTGATCTCGATTCAAGACAAAAGTATCCATAGAATTGTTTCTTCATCTCATCCAGTGCATGTGTACACACACACAAACATACACACACACACACACACACTACAGGAGGTGATTCCTTATGAAAAATAAAGTTGAAAACATATAGGACACAGTATANACACACACACACACACACACACACACTACAGGAGGTGATTCCTTATGAAAAATAAAGTTGAAAACATATAGGACACAGTATACCTAAACAGAATATTAAAGGAGATACGAGCCTGTGAATATTGGGTTTTAAAAATGTATTTTCACAGAATGCCTTGTACAATGCCTACAAAGACTGCAGAAGAAAGAATACTTTTCTTTCCAAATTGCACACACACATGCGTAATGCTGGCCATCCCCAGTCCGTGTGCATTGTTCGGCTTGAGGAAGCGGTATGTCAGCAGATCAATGACTTGCCCTCCAAGAGTACACGCTCCATAGCACGCCAAATGGGCACATTCCATTTGACAGTGTGGGACGTACGGCTGGTAAATCGCCATCATCCCTACAGCTGGCAGCAAGTACAAGGTATTTGCAGGCTCATATCTCCTTTAATATTCCATTTAGGTATACAGTGTCCTGTATATTTTCCACTTTATTTTTAATAAGGAATCACCTCGCGTAGTTTGGGTGTTTGATTTTCGAACATCCTATTAATTTAATTATAAGTTGTTTCAATATCCTACTTTCATGTATGTACGTGGAATTAGTGAATTTGTTGTTCATCCAAATTAATTCACAACAAAATTTCATGTTATGAGCAAAGTGGCATGTTACCTGCACTTACACAACGGGTTTTCCTAGGAAGCAGGCAGGGAGTTGTGAACCACTAGAATTCATTAATATGCACAAGTGACAATGACACAGTTGCAGGTACTTTCTCACAAGCCACTTACAAGAAATATTACACAGTTGCTCTGCCTATGAAAACATCTTGGAATAATACATTGCAGTATGTACGCTTCCAACCCTAAATTCCTCAATCCAAGACATCATGGAACTCTACATTTAACCTATGCTAAATTGAGATTGGATTTCGTCACAGTTTTGCTAATGCATGGAAAAGTTAACAATGGCACAGAATTTCAAGCATAGTGTGCTTCGAACCACATGGTGGTACTGACTACAATGTCATCAATTATAAATCATACTGGTGGTTCAGCTCAAAACGGCACCAGTTTGGTTCTCTCCCCAAACAAATCTGGTAAGCAAGAAGTTGGATGAGGGAGTGCAGGGACATTTCTACCACTGGTACATGGACAATGTTAAAATACAGTCTAATTCACATGTGCCACTACACATACGATTCACAAATTTTGCAAGCACAGCTAACAATTATAATTTATCTTTCTTCAATAAAAATGGTAACTACTATGCAGGTCTAATTATGAAGGTAAAACCTATAAAAACATAGGCTCTTTTCAGTTGACCTAGACAAATAGTACACACTAGCTCTCACTGAAATCAGAAATGGTACTCCTTAGGCCTTCAATATTTAGCAAGAAAAGATCCAAAAAAATTATTTACACCAGCTCCAACACCTTTATAATTCCTTGGCTGTTTGCTGCAACAACAACATTGGAATGCTGACGCCAGCAAACTGCTGAAACAAACTCATTCACATCATCTTCTTTTCTTTCACGCTCCACAACACTCCTCACTGGCTCAAACTTGAAGTTGAAAAGCTGCTTGGTCAGTCCCTTGTAGTACACGTATAGTGCATTGTTTTCCGACCCACACGCAATGTAGTCCCCGTCTGTTGCCAGACCCACAAAGTTCTTCTCGTTGATGTGACCGACGAAGGAACGCAAGCAGTGTGGATTGTTGATGTTCCACATCTTGAGCTGGCTGTCCGTCGAGGCAGAAACTATCTCCTCCTTGTTGAGGAACTTAACGTACGACACGGCCTTGCGGTGGCCCTTAAATATCGACAGGGCCTCCTTCATAATGCGCAGGTCATAGTAGTGCACGCAGTGATCTGCCGATCCAAATGCTAGATGGCACGAGCTTCGAGGGTTGAATTTGACGCAGCACACATTTGCCTTCACCTCCAATGTTGCGATGGAGTGATCAATGTTGAGGGACCATAACTTAACACGGGCGTCATCAGACCCAGAGGCTATGAGACGTGTGTCAACGTCGTTGAAATCTACACTCCAACAACGTTTCTCGTGTTCCTGAAAAGTCTTGGTACTCTGGCCAGTGACGGCATCCCAAACCGTGATAGTACCCTCGTAGTCGCTACTGGCTAACGTTCCTTTGTGATACGAGTTCCAGCTTATACATGATATTTTGGAATTTGAAGTCATCTCTACACAAGGGTAATGGATGTCCACAGCATCCCGAATCACTATACCGTAGTCAAACACTTTGATACGCTTCGTAACACCTGCAATTGCAAAAAATTCGTTGTCCTTGTCAAATTCTATACTGGATACAATGGTGGAGCTGTTGAATATGTCGCTCGAATAGTTGAGTGTCGCCAGTGGTCGCAAAGTGTTGTAACGAGAGAATTTAACCAGATTCTCACGAAACATGTCAAGTCCTGAACCTGTAGAGAACCTGCTACTGTCTGCTGTTTTGTCCACACATCCAAACACCAATTCTTTGGAGCGGGTTGAAAAATAGCACTGTACAAAGTCATCAAAGTGAGCATGCATGCGTTTCCTTCTCATGGAGAATGAAGCAATAATTTCATTCTTCTGAACATCAGAGCCATCACTAATTGCAGCTACATCACCACTACCAACCACCTCCTTTGGCGGACCATCACTGCTACCAGCAACGGCCTCCTTTTTCACATTTTCGCTTATTAAGGTGGGCTCAAGTGCCTCGTCTAGCTTGGGGCACTTGTTCTGGACGTCTCGCAGTATTCCCTCTACTTCCTCCATGTCTCGCTTGATCAACTCCACTTCTTTCGTAAGCTGTGTCAACTGCTCCTCCTTCTGCTGCAGCAAATGCTTCAAGAACTCGTACAGGAGCTTGTTCTGGGCTACACATGACTCTGCCTCCAAAAGATGCTTTCTCTGTGTCAATACTTCTAATATCAAGTTAATATCAGGTAATGATAAGTTCTGGGACTTTGAAGCTACTAAGTTCCTAAGGCCATCTGCTGGACCTTGTATCTGGTCACCGATTTTACCTTTCAATTTGAGGTCCTTAATACCTAGAATACGTGACTTGTAGTCGGAGATCAACTGATTAAGCAAAACATTAGGATAAACATGTTCCATACCTTCGACAGCAACGCTGCACTTAGGGCAATGGCCGTTTGTCTCCAGAGACTTGGTAATACAACCATAGCAGAATGTATGTCCACATTCAGTCATGTGAGCCGCCTCGATTACATCCAAACAAATGGGACACAGAAAATACTTGTCCTCGGATGCAAAGTCAACACCATTCACGACAGTTGGATGCTGTCGCTTCAATGGCCTGACTCGCTGAGGAGTTGTTGAAGTCGACGCAGTTCCACTGCTCTGGCCATGCTCAGACGCCATATTCAACTGAGCATGGATACCAACTGAAGCTTTATGGCATCCTGAAAGAAAACATGAGCAAATATTTAAAAGAATTCAAGTTACAAAAACAGCTATTAAGTCCAAACCAGGGATACTGGAACTATCAATGCCTATAATACCACATAAAACTCGTTGAACTCCATAAAATAAATGACAAGTAAAAGTAAAATGAAGTTAGCTATAATCCAGCTATATCTTCCATTACCTTCCAAACCGAGCCTATATTAGGATTTGTGATTATTCAAAAGGCAAAAAAAAAAAGAATGAATAACTTTTAAGATTCTGGTGTCACATGGCATTGGACTGATCAATGTATTGATTAGTAAAAGCCTACAAGATGGACTTCCTCACTAAGTTGTCATTGGTGTAAGACTTGTAACATTATTGTTGTTTGTGTTTAAGGTATTTGGCGCAATGTGAATTAAACATTATTTAACCAGATGTTGCAACTTAATTGAATTGTGCATTGCATGTCCACATCTGGTAACCCTGATGTGATTGAAGAAAATACAATATTTCGCGGAACAATTGTGACATTTTTATGAGTGAGTGGACATACATTCAACTCTGCAACATTCACTACAGCACAAAGCGAGTGAACCAGCAAATCGTCAGCCAGCAACCCATCATTGATCCTAAGCGGCAAGGGAAGGTATTTTAATTCCCCTTAAAAATGTGAGTAGCAATTTACAGCAGTTTTTTTTAAGAATACTTTAGGACAATGACAAGACCCTGGCGACGAAGTTAACCTATCACGGGAAGTGTCGCGTGTCACTGTAAAAATGCCAGCTTTTTGGCTGAAAAACATCAATGTTTGGTTTCTCCATGTTGAATCACAATTTGTAACAGCAAACATAACCCGCAAAATTACAAAATACCACTATGTCTTAGGGTCCCTTGAGAGCGAACTGGTAGAGATGATTTCAGATCTGATATCCAATCCTCTCTCAAAAGTGCCTTACCCAGATCTCAAAAGGCGTTTAGTCAGTGAGTTTTCTGAGTCTGAAAAATGGAAGGCTAGGCGCTTACTGACCGAAACTGATCTGGGGGACAAAAAGCCTCCATCTGTCTTACATGAAATGTGACTACTGGCAGGGGACAACATAAAAGACAAGTTCTTGAGAACAATGTTTTTACGACTTCCAACTAGTGTATGTGACATCCTAGCTACAAGTCGTGACGATCTCAATACACTAGCTAGCATGGTGGACAAGGGTCTGGAAATGAGTACACCGGCACGAATCCAGGCTCGCACCATCTGCCTCTGCCAGCTGTGGGCCTAAGCGTTTCCCTCTCTAGGTTTGACACACTTTTGAGCATTTTCCTGGAATTTATAATGGTACCAGCAAGTGTCAAACTCTGGTTGCTTACAATGAGAACGGGACTAGTCTCCAAGATGCTTACTGGTTGTTACTTCCTGAATGGATGAGGTTAGGGATGCTACCTGCTGCTCGAGGCAAGCAATTGCCTCACCACAATTGTGAGTTGCACTGAATGTACCGGCCCTACATGTAGAGTTATCAGGTAGTTTGCTGTCACAAGAAAATGGGCAGTTTTAAAGCAATTTTTTTTACATTATTCCAAGCCACATATTTCCAGCTTGAGCTGTTTAGTATCAGTAATAGCAAACCACTTATCTGCAAAAGTCGTTGGTGAGTTGCTAGTTGTTTGTTGGCAAATAAAAGTGCGTTGTCAAGCAAGTTCCCCGAAGTACTTTTATTTCTAGTTTTAACATATCAACTGTAATGTCCAAAGTGTGATAAGAACTACAATTACAGTTTGCAAATGTTAACCCACATTCGCTGTCTGTAATAAATTAAAAAGGAGTTAACAAATATTTCAATTTTCGCAAGGTTTTCTATTTTCACTTTTATAATCTACAGATTTTTTAGACATATATCAGTCTATAAATACCTTTAAATTTGTTTTGCATTACAATGGCAAGTGGATTAGCTGAGAGCATGTTAATAAAATAAACAGCAGCCACTTGATGCACCAGCTGATGGTGAGAGGATNGGCAAGTGGATTAGCTGAGAGCATGTTAATAAAATAAACAGCAGCCACTTGATGCACCAGCTGATGGTGAGAGGATACATAAACGAAAAGTAAACATTGGTGCTACTTTCGCCGAACTGTCAAAATCTTGCCAAGTTACATGAGACACAGAGTACCCTGTTCCTCATGTGCAGGATTTCAACTAGGTGCCTTAAATGGCAAACATGTTTTCTCCAAGATTGACCTAGTTCGCGCATTCCACCATATCTCTGTTGACCCAGCAGATGTGCCAAAAACAGCAATCATTACTCCATTCAAGCTGTTTGAATTCTTAAAGATGCAGTTTAGATTGCGCAATGCAGCCCAGTCATTTCAAAGATTCATTGATTCCATTCTATAAGACCTGCCNTAAAGATGCAGTTTAGATTGCGCAATGCAGCCCAGTCATTTCAAAGATTCATTGATTCCATTCTATAAGACCTGCCGTTTTTATTCTCCTACATTGATATTCAAATCGCCTCAGCCAATGAAAAGGAACATCTTGAACATCTGAGTACAGTGTTCCAACGCCTCAGCAACATAAAGCTGAGCAAACGTATTTTTGGTGCTGCGGAAGTGCCATTCCTAGGTTTCACAGTCAATGTTAAGNAGTAGCAATTTACAGCAGTTTTTTTTAAGAATACTTTAGGACAATGACAAGACCCTGGCGACGAAGTTAACCTATCGCGGGAAGTGTCGCGTGTCACTGTAAAAATGCCCGCTTTTTGGCGGAAAAACATCAATGTTTGGTTTCTCCATGTTGAATCACAATTTGTAACAGCAAACATAACCCGCAAAATTACAAAATACCACTATCTCTTAGGGTCCCTTGAGAGCAAACTGGCAGAGATGATTTCAGATCTGATATCCAATCCTCTCTCAAAAGTGCCTTACCCAGATCTCAAAAGGCGTTTAGTCAGTGAGTTTTCTGAGTCGGAAAAATGGAAGGCTAGGCGCTTACTGACCGAAACTGATCTGGGGGACAAAAAGCCTCCATCTGTCTTACATGAAATGTGACTACTGGCAGGGGACAACATAAAAGACAAGTTCTTGAGAACAATGTTTTTACGACTTCCAACTAGTGTATGTGACATCCTAGCTACAAGTCGTGACGATCTCAATACACTAGCTAGCATGGTGGACAAGGGTCTGGAAATGAGTACACCGGCACGAATCCAGGCTCGCGCCATCTGCCTCTGCCAGCTGTGGGCCTAAGTGTTTCCCTCTCTAGGTTTGACACACTTTTGAGCATTTTCCTGGAATTTATAATGGTACCAGCAAGTGTCAAACTCTGGTTGCTTACAATGAGAACGGGACTAGTCTCCAAGACGCTTACTGGTTTGTTACTTCCTGAATGGATGAGGTTAGGGATGCTACCTGCTGCTCGAGGCAAGCAATTGCCTCACCACAATTGTGAGTTGCACTGAATGTACCGGCCCTACATGTAGAGTTATCAGGTAGTTTGCTGTCACAAGAATATGAGCAGTTTTAAAGCAATTTTTTTTTGCATTATTCCAAGCCACATATTTCCAGCTCGAGCTGTTTAATATCAGTAATAGCAAACCACTTATCTGCAAAAGTCGTTGGTGAGTTGCTAGTTGTTTGTTGGCAAATAAAAGTGCGTTGTCAAGCAAGTTCCCCGAAGTACTTTTATTTCTAGTTTTAACATATCAACTGTAATGTCCAAAGTGTGATAAGAACTACAATTACAGTTTGCAAATGTTAACCCACATTCGCTGTCTGTAATAAATTAAAAAGGAGTTAACAAATATTTCAATTTTCGCAAGGTTTTCTATTTTCACTTTTATAACCTACAGATTTTTTAGACATATATCATTCTATAAATACCTTTAAATTTGTTTTGCATTACAATAGCAAGTGGATTAGCTGAGAGCATGTTAATAAAATAAACAGCAGCCACTTGATGCACCAGCTGATGGTGAGAGGATACATAAACGAAAAGTAAACATTGGTGCTACTTTCGCCGAACTGTCAAAATCTTGCCAAGTTACATGAGACACAGAGTACCCTGTTCCTCATGTGCAGGATTTCAACTATATGCCTTAAATGGCAAACATGTTTTCTCCAAGATTGACCTAGTTCGCGCATTCCACCATATCTCTGTTGACCCAGCAGATGTGCCAAAAACAGCAATCATTACTCCATTCAAGCTGTTTGAATTCTTAAAGATGCAGTTTAGATTGCGCAATGCAGCCCAGTCATTTCAAAGATTCATTGATTCCATTCTATAAGACCTGCCATTTTTATTCTCCTACATTGATATTCAAATCGCCTCAGCCAATGAAAAGGAACATCTTGAACATCTGAGTACAGTGTTCCAACGCCTTAGCAACATAAAGCTGAGCAAACGTATTTTTGGTGCTGCGGAAGTGCCATTCCTAGGTTTCACAGTCAATGTTAAGNTAGCAACATAAAGCTGAGCAAACGTATTTTTGGTGCTGCGGAAGTGCCATTCCTAGGTTTCACAGTCAATGTTAAGGGCATCGATCCACTGCATGAACAAGTGGAAAAAACTGTGTTTGAGTTACGTCGCTTCCTCGAGCTCATCAACTTCTACCGACGTTGCATGCCAGACTCTGCCAAAATTCAAAGCTGTGCTCTTTGAATTCACAAAAGGCGCTAACAAGAAGGATCAGCAGGAAATACAGCGGACAACTACCAACAAATAGGCATTTGAAANAATTCACAAAAGGCGCTAACAAGAAGGATCAGCAGGAAATACAGCGGACAACTACCAACAAATAGGCATTTGAAAACCTCAAGTCAAGTTTAGCAAATGCAACACTGCTTGCACACCCATCAGAGGATGCTCCACAGACACTTCTGACTTTACCATGGGCGCCTCCCTTCACCAGCTCCGTAATGGCGTACTTGAACCTCTTGCTTTCTTCTCAAGAAAGTTGAACGGCATCCAGAGGAATTACAGTACGTACGATAGGGAACTTCTTGAAGCGTACACAGCTGTCAAACACTTCCGCTACATGCTCGAAGCTAGGTAATTTTCAATATACACAGACCACAAGCCACTTACATATGCCTTCAAGCAGTACTCTGATAAGGCCACCCCACGACAACTGAGACAACTGGACTTCATTGACCAATTTACAACTGACATCAGGTTCGTATCAGGCAAAGACAACATTGCAGTGGATGCCTGTTTGAGAATTTGTTCCATCATGCTTTCCTCTGATATCCCTTGGCAGCAAATTGCAGCTGCACAAGCCGCAGACGAGCTTTTGCACCTCCTACAGTCGCCATCATAGTCCCTAAAGCTCCAGAGCGTCCAGTTGGAAGATGGGGGCGAACTGTTTTGCGACAGGGCAGGTGACAAAGTGAGACCTTACATACCCCCCCAATTCAGCAGGACAATATTCAAGTCGCAGTAATTATGCAGTTTAGAAGCTTTTCTGTACAAAAAAAAAAAACCGAAAAGTGGTATATTTCCACTCTACTAATTACGCAGAACACGAATATACTAGGATCATTAACGTATGACTAATTCCATAATATGTGACCACCTAACCTAACCCCACAATGAGTGAATCACTATTTTACATTTTTAAACTAACCTAGGATTTTAATGGTGATCGACGTAAACAGACCGGCCAAACTGCTAGTACATTTCACAATTTTGTTAAATTTTTTAAAATATGGTTTACTTATTTTATTATGACCCCCTCCTAAATATGAACAAGGTAAGCTGTGCAGAACCCATTAATGCTACTTTTGTTGGTCTAGGATGTTTCGTTCAGAAAAGCCCCTAAACTGCACAATTACCCAAGTGGCTTCATAATCTAGCTCATCCAGGTATTAAAGGTTCGTTTGACCTCATTTGAAGGCGATTTGTATGGCCATCACTGAAGCAAGATGTTGGGTTATGGGCCAAATCATGCATCCCATGCCAATGTGCCAAGAGGCACACCACCAGTGAAGTTGACAACTACAACCCATGATGACCACCACTTCTCTCATGTCAACGTTGATATCACCGGCCCTTTACCTAACAGATACTTGGTCACAATAGTGGATTGGTTCTCTTGTTGGCCAGAAGCTGCACCAGTGAGTGACACAAGGGCAGAATCCATCGCTGAAACCATACTTTCAGTATGGATGGCCTGTTTTGGTGTCCTTAATATCATAACTGACCGAGGTGCCAGTTTGATTGTGACTTATTTGCCCATCTCAGTAAAATACTCGGTGTTCAACACATCCAAACCACTGCATATCACCCAGCGACCAAAGGGAAAGTGTAACTTTCAATGTGAATTAAACATTATTTTACCATATGTTGCAGCTTAATTGTGCATCGCGTGTCCACATAATCAACCCTAACCTTAAAAACTAGACAACACTCATTCTCAAACCGCAGTACCCTTAGAACGTTGTGAGAAACTATCTTTAAAGAATATCATTCGGCTATGTATTACACAAAATCCTAAAATTTTAAAAGCAACAAACCTTTTCATTATTTTAACGTTTTTTTTTTCATTTTGTGCCGCAAGACAGAAAGTACAAATCGTATTATAACTCGTAATTACGAAAACATTGAAGAGCATATTCGGTCCACGGAATTATTGGTGCTATTATTACACATTTCGGATAAATATACAACATTATTAAATATACTTGCAAAACAAACCACACATGATCATTACACTAAACTAGCATCATAGATATGTCAAAAAGTAAATAAAGGGGTAGTTAACCAAACAAACACGAGCGTCGAAGGCAGGCGACATCATAATAACAAATTTCCAATTTACATATTGGTAACACATAGACGTTTTGGTTATTTAAGGTTTTTCCACGAAAGAACATTTCTTTGTAATATCTTGAATTTTTATTGAATTCAATTCAGTGCCAGAGTTTGAAGAAAATGTGCCAGGATAACAAGGGCATCATCTTACCTACCCTCCTCAATCCGTGTTGAGCATCTGGATACCATCTGCTTGATCCCAATCGGGCAGCTGTATGCCAGGTGTTGAAGCAGGGACCTCAGTTGTTGGGTTGCCAAAGTCAGGCAGTTGTGTAGAGGAAGGGGGACGTGGTGCATCGTCCACTCCATCGCCTGTCGCCCTGATGTCATCACAATGTAGTTTCATAGTGCGCTTGGTGCTGAGTTGGACGAAGTGGGTGCTTTCTCCTAGTCTGGCAGTGATAGGATAAGGCTCATTCTATTTCGCAGCAAGGCCAGTACAAAAATTCTTACTGTCTATAGATTGTGGGTGTTCGTGAACGTACACGTATTCGCCTGGTTAGAGTTCCTTTGGCTGTTGTTGGGGGGTTGGAAGCCACATGTGAATATACCATTGTTCACGTACCTGCGGGACCATTTCATGGTGTTGTACCTGTCGGTGGATGTCGTTTTCTGACTCATTCGGCAATCAAGCTTCTTCTTGTAAAAGAGAATCTTTAGGGTTTTTGTCATCTTCAGCTCAGCTTAAGTTTAGCGCAATGCAGAATTGAAATGGCATATAACTGAGTCATCATAATGTAGGTTCAGTACCCCAAACTTGATTAATTAAGTGTTTGCTGGTGGGGATGTGAACTGAAGAGATCCCCAAATGCCGCATTTTAATATAAATTGACAGATTAATTTCTGGAGTGCTACGAAGGTTGTCTCCAGGCTACGGTAACGACGGCATCATCATGGTAACACCTACCTTGTCTAACCATCTGTCGCATATTTGCATTTATGATTTTGATTTTCGGGCAAAGAATGACAAATTTTCAACCAAATTAAAAACGTTTTTGTATTATATTGGTGATTAGTCGGGCCCAGGAGTCCATTAGTTTCATGCCAATATCAGAAGTGAGCTATGCTGGATGTAAAGTTTTTTTATTATCTTACGACTTTATTTTATTGTTGGCCGTCATCTATTTGTGAGATTTTGTTGATAATACCTGCCATCAGACCATTTTTTTAAAGGGTGAATTAAGTATTACTATTAAAGATAATAAATTTCCCTCAGAAATTATTTGAATATGGGATTAAATGAGAATCTAATAGTAAAACAATAAACAGTATTTTACACATTTTTTTTTGTTCTCCAGTAATTAGTAAATACATACTATGGAAATGTAATAGTGTTTTATTTCCTTGTCTGTGGATATTCTCATTTATTTCCGCAAATTATGACGATGGTCTTGTATGGTAAAAAATTGTAATGTATGTGCTTTGCCGTATTTCTGATCACTCTCCACCTCTTGCCATACACACAACTCTCGCTTTCATATCAGTGTATACATTTAATGGTCCCAAACGTAATGGTTTCATTTATATTTTGTGTGTACATCAATGAATGACCCTCAATGTGGGACAGTCTTCCAGCTATACACCTAAGGCAAAACAAGAAATATTCAAAAAATCAGGAAAAACCAGAAGAACACCCCCTGCCAGTAGAGAAACCTCATCAACTAGAAACAAGGACCAAATCAACAAAACTCAAGAGTCTCTTAATTAGGCTCTTGAAACTCCAGATGAAGAAATTCAAAAAATTAATAAACTAGTTAACACAAGATTACACCAAGAAATTGAGAAGAGTAAAACAGGAAAAAAGGAAAAATTGAATATCCATATGAAACAATAAAAATTACATTTGAAATAGTTAATGAATTTGAAGTAATAGTCAAAAATAAAAAAAAGGTACACAAACAGAAATCATAGGGAAGGTAACAGAACTGCAAGATTGAGACAAAACCACGAAATAGTTNATGAATTTGAAGTAATAGTCAAAAATAAAAAAAAAGGTACACAAACAGAAATCATAGGGAAGGTAACAGAACTGCAAGATTGAGACAAAACCACGAAATAGTTACACTTAAAGCACAGATGGAAGGTATACTAATGGAAAGGGAAAACCATAAAAAACAACAAATAACAATAGAAAGACAGAAACAGCAAAGAAAAGTTCGAAAGAAGAAAAAATCAGAACCAATAAAAATGATAATCAAGTCCGAGCAAACTAACAAGGACGGTAGCAGTGAAAATACAAGAAGATAATTGACAAATTATATTAGGCCCAACGAAAAAAAATTCAGATCAATAAAATTATAAAAACAAATTCACAGGCAATAATAATCGAAGTCCCGGAGGAGGAACAAGCTCAAAGAATTGAAGCAGAAATACTAAAAAAAAAGTAAAACTAAAAGTAGACAGATTGCAAAAGAGAAACGCTAAAATCATTATATACGAAATAAATGCAAACATCACAAAAGATGAATTAATTGAAAAAATATACGATCAAAATTTTACAGAAGAAATAGAAGAAGAAAAACACAAAACCAACACAAAATTTGCTTTGAAACTAAAATAGTCAATAATAGAAGAAATGCAGTAATAGAAACAAGTCCGAGTATTTATAAAACATTAAAAAACAAAAACCACATTTACTGAGAATGGGAGGCGTATAAAATCAAAGAATTAATTTCACCAATGAGGTGTAAGAAATGCAGGAGATACAGGCACACGGATAAGAGATGTAGACAACTAGAAATAATTTTCTGCAGATGTAGTAATTCGGGTCACGAATGTCAAGGTTGTGCCGAGTAGAGAGCTGGCATATCGCCGGAGAACCCGAAAAGTACTACGTACATACGTAGGAAACGGGTGAAATCGCAGAGCCATGCAAGAGCACCTCTAGCTTCATGCCTGAGAAAACGGCTGACCAATTGAAAGTGGGGGCCACGAATACTCCTCGCCCCTACCACCCTTGTAGCCAAACCGCGGAAAAATAAGCTGAGATGGTAAATTCAAGGGGCAGATCACCACTTCTCCCGCCCCCGAACCTTCACGAACCATGGCACGTGGCTGAATGGCTTGTACTGAAGGCAAACACCTTCCCCCTTCCCCAATAAGAGACATGTGCAGAGACTTAGGGAGGGAGGCTGGAGGGCATATAAGCAAATTTTTGCGAGAAGAGGGAAACAGTCAATAATTACTCCGCAAAGAGGTTAGAGGAGTAATCAGTAGACCATCGAGTAGTCAGTTGAATATCACCGCGCAGAGAGAGGTCAGCCGCACCGAGGGCGGCTGGGGGGTGGAAATCGGACCCTCGGCCACGTCAGTAGAACAGCAGTCCAGTGAGATGGCACCAAATGCGGGCCTTTTCCAAGGCCGCCCACATCGCCGGAACTCATACACATCTGACATCATACCAGCGCCAACAGCAGAGTTAAGTATCAAGTCGCCGTCCAGAGAAGCCCCCCCTNAACTCATACACATCTGACATCATACCAGCGCCAACAGCAGAGTTAAGTATCAAGTCGCCGTCCAGAGAAGCCCCCCCTCTACCAAGACGTCACCCTTAGTTAATACGAGTAGTCAAATTAGAGTACCGCACCTCGGAAGTGTTTCTGTATGTTTTTTTATAACTCGAGACAATATATTCGTCCTTCAAAATGAAACAGCAAAAGACTGCATTATTGAAATACCCTCAACCTTCAAGGCACATTATAGTCTGTGCTTGGAGGAATTAACTACGACCCTACAAACCACCTGTGTGCCACAGGTGGGGAATAGCGTCAAGTTAAATTGGCTTCCCTAACGTGGAGTCAAGATACGCCCGCGTCAGTTAAATTGGCTTTCCCAACTGTGGGGCGTCATTGTGTTAGAAACCAAAAACAAGGCATAGAAACTAAACACATACGAACAGATAATAACTGTCCATTTTATATAATGGCAAGGGATAAATGAAAAAGAGAAACAGATTTTGGTGATTAAATTTCATAGTTAAAAATAGCGTAACTTTTCAAAAATTAATTAATTAAATGAATCAGCAAAACAATATTAGTAGTTTAAAAATAGTTCAGATAAATTTACAGAGATCAAAAATAATAACTATAGACTTTACAAATCAATTAGACGAAAAACAATATGATATATCATTAATACAAGAACCATATTTATATTTATAATAAGAACTCAAATTTAATGGTAACTGGCAATTAGTTAATAATAATAAAGGAGATGCATGGGAGGTTATTATAGTAAATTCAAAACATAAAATATTAATTTTTGAGTACACTTTCAACCAGAGAGATAACAATAGTAAAATTTTTAATAAATAACGAAGAATTAACAGTAATGTCATTGTATATGCCCCTAGATCAAGAAATAGATAATATAATTAGATAAAATTACAAAATAATTAGGAAATAAATAATTAATAATAGGCGAGGATTTCAACGTTAATCAGCACTTTGGCATTAAAAAACCAAGATGATAGAGGGAATGAAATATTTAATTTAATTGAAAAACACTACTGGAAAGTATGCATAAGAGAAGGAAACATTTTCACTTTCGACTCCATCCTTGGTCAAGATACTATAGACATAACATTGGTAACTAGAGATCTGGAAAACAAAGATGAAGACTGAAACTTAGAGGAGAGTATTAGCGATCATAACAAAATAACTTTTAGAATAATAATAGACAAATAGAGAAAACACAAACATAAAAATGATTACACCAATATGTAAATGACTGGGATAAAGTAAGAGAGGAAATTAAAAATAAAATTAATCAGATTAAACAAGAAGAACAAATAAATTACAGTAATGAATAATAAACACTTGCAAAATTCCGGAAAAACAATATAAAAATAATAAATACAAGAAACATTGGTGGTGCAACAAAGAATTAACATTTATAAGAAAACAAGTCAATAGAAAACATAAGAAATACAGGAGTTGCTGCAAATGCAATGGAAAATTAATATTTAAAGAGGAATATAAAGAAATTAGATAACAATATAAAAATAAAATTAAAATGAACATACGCAATAAATCGACACAATTCTTAAAGACGAAGCAAACAAATCTCCGTGGAACATAGTTGACAAAATAGCTAGGAAGAAATTAAGGATAAAAGAACCGATTAGCAGCTTAAAAATGGGAATGAATATACAAAACAATTAAGGACAGATATACAAAATTAATGGATAAACTTTTGCCAAACATAGAAACAATAAAATATGAAAAAATTAAAAAAACAATAAATAAGAGGGAAAGTTAATAGTACAATATTTATAGTAAAATTCAGAAACAAACAGAATAAATTATACACCACAATCAGATTGGCTTTATAAAAAACAGATCTAGAAAAATGGCGATTAATAAAGTATTTCAAATCATAAATAATAATAAGACAAGATATATTTTAGGAATCTCCATGGATATTAGCAATGCAATTTCGACTGTAACCTGGCATGATATTAAAAAACATATTAATAAATTAACCTTAGGAAAACAATTAAAAGAAATCTTGTGGGACTATTTAGACAGGAGAGAAGTAATAATAAAGGGAGAGCAACTAATAATAAAAATAAAAACAAATAGAGAATGCCCACAAGGTTCAGTTTTAGGCCCAACACTCTGGAATTTAGTCATAAACGAATACATAGTAGAAAATAANGAGAATGCCCACAAGGTTCAGTTTTAGGCCCAACACTCTGGAATTTAGTCATAAACGAATACATAGTAGAAAATAACGAAACAAACACAATAACTATTGCATTTGCAGACAACTGTATAGTTTTAATAGAAGGGAGCATTAGGAAAGTATTAAAACTAAAAACTCAGGTAATCATGGAAAAAACATACAAATGGATGGAGGGAAAGAATTAAAAATTATCAACAGATAAATCTTTTGCTATCACGCTCAACTNGAGAATGCCCACAAGGTTCAGTTTTAGGCCCAACACTCTGGAATTTAGTCATAAACGAATACATAGTAGAAAATAATGAAACAAACACAATAACTATTGCATTTGCAGACAACTGTATAGTTTTAATAGAAGGGAGCATTAGGAAAGTATTAAAACTAAAAACTCAGGTAATCATGGAAAAAAACATACAAATGGATGGAGGGAAAGAATTAAAAATTATCAACAGATAAATCTTTTGCTATCACGCTCAACTTAAATTTAGATCGTAGACCACCCACAGTAAAATATAATTTAACACCAATCAAATTAAAAAAATAAATTACATATTTGGGAATAGTTTTAAATAACCATCTTAGTTTTATACCTCATGTCAAATATATAACGAACAAAGTCAAAACAATATTTTTGAGGTTGAAACAGTTAATTTGTAATACACAGCAATACAGCTATAAAAATAAAATAATAATTTACCAATATTTGTATTTAAACATATTTCAGTATGCCAGTTCATGTTTCCACAATAGGATAGACCACACGCACATCAAAAGAATGCTGTGAGCTTCAAAACGGTACATTTTAATCAAATAACACATTTTAATAAAATTAATCTAACACCAACAACCTCTTACATGGCAGTAGTAACTTCAAGCAAAATGATACCAGTAGATGACAGTTTAAAAGATAGAAACATGCTTTATAAAATCAAAAACGAAGTTAATGATTTAATACATAAAGGAGATAACTACAGTTAAATAATATTAGACGAAATAATTTGGATAGAGAAAAATAATAATATTTGTCCAATTAGATTTAAAGAATTAAAAAAAGAAATTTATAAAAATAGTGTTAGGGATTGGCAACAAGAATATAATACAGACATTATCAGACTAAATTTGAAAAACCTTTATTAAAAATATAAATTAATGGTATTTCAGTAAAAATAACTTAACATAAGAATCACTTAAAATACTAACAGGACAATGTCAGGTAGGGGCGTATTAAAAAAATATAAACCATATTGAAGACGACACATGACAATGCGGTAATGGACCACAGTAAATTTACCATTTATTTTATAATTGCAACATGTTTGATCAGGAAAATAGCACATTCACAGACAAAACTGTGCCAGTCAGCCTTCATCATTAAAAACAACTGGATTAATGAATTGCAAAAGATACCAGAGATTATAAAAAATAAAGATCATCTTTACTTAAATAAATAAGAGAAAAAATACAGTTAATTGGCTAAACAGTTACATTCACAGTTAAATGAGCTGTTTCATTCTTCGATAACACAAAAATATTTAGCATGCGTCACAGCATTACAAATAAGGCATATACAATGAAGAAAAACCTGTGTCCCCCCAGGGGCGAGAGGATAAGAAATAAACATTTCTTTTTAATTCTGGAGTTCACATTATCTTTGTATCCACCCATTTTAACTAGACAGGAATGAAAACAAATTGAAATTGCTCACATGGTCACAGCCAATGTTTCCTGGTAACGACCACCACTATGTTAGCAACATGCAAGCACGTACACGCAACACTGCACACTGTTCTCGCACCAGCTCCAGCGCTCCAAGAATAACTCACAAAACCCAGATATAGATAACATTTTCACCCACACTTCCCCCGTGATCAATGTATTCTGCCATCATCAGGGAGAAGCTACCACTAGCTCAAACATTACATGATTTCTCTAATTCATCGCATGAGCAAACAATCCGATGTCGGCGCCAGCTAAACTTCCCTCTTCCACTATCCATCAACAACTGTGCTTCACTTCTCCACCCCTCTGCCATGATCACGCTGTACCGGCATCTTGCTGTCCCCGAATGGCCAATCAGTGAACAGAGTGTAGCTCGAGCTGTCAGCACATAAGGCAGGGTCATCACACACTCCAACCTGGCGTACCCTATTGCGGAAAGTGACTCGTTAAAAATTTCCTATTGTGTATCTAGAATAAATTTTGTACCCTACCATCTTAAATTCAAATATGTTTTACTGATTAAAACAACTTCTCATCTAAACTGTAAATTGTCTCAAATAGCCACCCAAATTCGCACATAAATGCCTTCGCACTGCATTTCTCAGTAGTCTTCACAGGCTTACAACTTATTCACTCATGAAAAACATTTTTTCAATAACGAGCAAAAACCTTGGATATTGCAAAACATTTTTTACTAGATCTTTTTTGTTATATAAAAAAATTTAGGTTTCCATGCACACAGAACATAATTAAATCTATAATACGAATCATAACTATTTTTTTCTTGGTTAATTAATTATTATTTCCATTACAAAAAGTTAAATATATATCGGCAAGGGGGTAATGAATCGGACCTCCCTTGCGCTTCCAATGTATTGCGTAACGTCTTCTGGTAGTAATTATAAACGTTACTGCATTTCTCAGGAGCACATGTAATAGGGAAACTGGGACAATTTACAATCACGAGTGTTGTGCAAGGCTTTTTCGCTTTGTTCGTTCTGATGAAAGTTGGCAATTTATAGAAACTCCAAGGCCTTCATAGGCTTATTACTAATGCATTTGACGCCAATGCGTCTGAACTGAAATCACGAGCTGATAATTAATGTACCACGCCTCCCCCCTGCATTTCTCAGTTGTAGATGGTATGAGGAAAGTTGGTAATTTATGGAAAATCTAAGGTCTTCACATGCTACCAACTTGCCTATATAAGTGCGAAATTTATAAAGAGATGTAAGTCGGGGATTGGTATTTAATAGAAACGGGACTCCTTTCCAATATAAAAAGGTAAGAAACAATAATTTTGAATTATTAATATATATTTATGGAATCTCCAAGGCCTTCATAGGTTTATTACTAATGTATTGCGCACGATTTTACACCCCACACACACCATTGTATGTTTTCCGATTGAAAACTTTTATTTTTAAAGTAAAACTACATTTGGATACATTTTAAAGTGATGCATAAATAACAAGTCCCTTTAATTTAACCACTTTGTTCGTTCCGATGAAAGTTTTTAAACTAAACCAGTTGTGAGATTCTTAACGTAGAGTCAAATATAAAAAGTTGAATACATATCGTCAAGGGGTTAACGAATCGGGCCTCCCTTATGCTTCCTTTGTATTGCGCTCCTAAATAAACAGTCACCCAATTTATACTGATGCAGAATCTCAACTAATTAAGTCGCGAGGGACTTTAAATACTTTTTAAAAAACAGTAAGTAAATCACACTTTAAAATTTTTTACTGGTAAAACCAATTACTCGTATACATTTTAAACTAATGCATATATAACAAGTCCCTTTAATTTTTTAAGTAATACTACACTCAGATACGCGATAGGTAACAATTGGCTTGAACTTGGATACGCTAAACGAAATTCGCCTGGATACACAAAGGTACACTGACTTAAAAAGGAAACAATTTGAATGGATACTCGATACTATACTCGCGGTTTTACTGTGGGTTGACCATTAGGGTACGCAATACGGAACATTTACCAGTTGTAGCTGTGCCAGCGGGTGGATATGGAGTAGTATGGATCGATGAATGAGAATGGCTATTCCCCCTCCTTGCATATTTCTGTCTTGTCTGTGAATATTATAATATGTTATGGTGTGTCTTTTGTTTGAGTGAAAGTGTGTTCCTGTGATGAAGGCTATGTTGGTGTGTATGTTGTGCATGTAGGCAAACAACATTTTTTTTTTTATAGTTTAGGCCCCTGGCATTCCATAAGAGTATGCGGTGTATGATTGTGTGTGTGTGGGTTTGTTGATGCACTGCCATTATTGTGTGATTATGTTTTCCTTGGTATGGTGCAGCAGCAGTAGTTTTTTTTTGTAGGAGTAATGTGGTGGCTATGAACTGTTGTTTGATAGTTTTTGTCTGGTCTGCCAACGGGGTTATTTGGCGTATAATGAGTTCATAATATATTTTGATATCTGTGTTCGTGTAGCCAGGTATATACCTGCACCTTGCTTATAGTCAGGGGAGACTGGAGTGCTTGTGCAGTAGGCTGTGCATGTTGGGTGTGAATCTGGTGTGTTTTTGTGGGCTTGGTAGGTTTTGTATGCATGTGTGGGTGAGTGCAAGTGCGGGCCGGCTCTTGTTGTGTTGGAGATACAAATTATTGCCAAATATTTGTGATTATATTTATTTCACTGTGGGTGTCTCTGATGATGTGCTAGTGNTGTGTGGGTGAGTGCAAGTGCGGGCCGGCTCTTGTTGTGTTGGAGATACAAATTATTGCCAAATATTTGTGATTATATTTATTTCACTGTGGGTGTCTCTGATGATGTGCTAGTGTGTATTTGNGTGCTTGTTCAGTAGGCTGTGCATGTTGGGTGTGAATCTGGTGTGTTTTTGTGGGCTTGGTAGGTTTTGTATGCATATTGGGTGAGTGCAAGTGCGGGCCGGCTCTTGTTGTGTTGGAGATTCAAATTATTGCCAAATATTTGTGATTATATTTATTTCACTGTGGGTGTCTCTGATGATGTGCTAGTGTGTATTTGNTCAAATTATTGCCAAATATTTGTGATTATATTTATTTCACTGTGGGTGTCTCTGATGATGTGCTAGTGTGTATTTGCATGCATGGTTTATCTTGTTTTATTATTTATGAGTACAACTTCTTTACCATGTTAGGTTGCTGTGTTGGGCAGGCTCGTGTTTGTGTTTTTATCTGTTTCTGTCTTGGCTATGCTGTGTTTGTCTTGTGTGAGTTTAGTTAGCACATTTAGCTGTGTCTGTCTTTGTTCTGCTGTGTTAGTCTGGTTTGAGTTGTTGAGCTGTGGCACAGGCAGGGATCTTGATCAGCACAGTTTCTCTGAGCACTGTGTATAGGCTGCCGAGTGCTTTTTCGTACAAAGTGCACAGGTAGGCTTGTCGGCTGTGCAGTCGCGGTGGGGATGATTTTCCCGCAGTGCACACAGAACTCTGCCCACTCAAACTGGCGACTCGAGGGTCCCAGCTTCTGGAATTGGAATCACTGCACTAGACATGCGAGATTGGGAGGGGGGATTTAATGTTTGCAGTGTAGGCAGTACATGCCTAGGAGATGTTGGATGGCTGTGAGGAAGGTCAAGGTGTTCTCGGGGTTTTACTTCACCTCCACCTCCTGAAAGGTCTTCGGGTCAACAATGACTTAAGCAGTCGACCAGTAGACGAGCACGGAGATGACTCTCACGTGCTGTGCCAGCTGCTGTTGAATGAGGGCTGTGTCTTCTTTTGCAGGAAGTCCGCCCAGGAATACTCGCAAGGGGCGCTTTTCCTGGCGAGAGAACTGGGCGAACACTATCCTGCATTTCCGAAGTGCAGCCTGTGCCCACCGGAACACCAGTTCATCAGTCAGTATTACTACTAACTGAACCAATGCGCCTGGATGTAGTAGTAGCTCATACTACTGCTCGGCTCTCCCAGCCTCGGTGAAGATGGCGTAGAGGAGGGAGGCATGTGCCGAGAACACGTGTATTGTGATCCGCCTCGGCTCGCTAGGCTTCGGATGCCCTTTGGAGCCTCAAGTACTGGGTTCCGTCTGGTGTGGGGCGCTCGCCTGCGGGTTTAGCATGGTTGTCTAGGCGTGTTTGGTGGCGCCTGTGAAAATTCTGCCCTTGTTTGCAATCTTTCTGGGCGTTTATAGATTTGTGGGAGGGTCTTTAATGTCTATGTGTGTTGTGGGAGTTGGTTGCTGGTTTTCTGTTGTGTGCTGTTTTGGGGTGGCAGAGGTGGGATACCCCTGATCAACTTTGCATTGCCCTGTCGCCCACTGCTCCTCAGCGCGAGAGTAGTACAGGCCACGTGAGGGGCTCTTGTCCACCCTGTGTCTTTTATTTGAAACTCTGCGGAAAAGAGAAGCTTACCTTCTCCCGCCACCTCACCCATTAAATTGTCTTCCTGAGCCTAGCTCTCTTTGATGTAAGGAAACGCCAGATCTCCCTAGCAAACGCTGGTTACCATTACCATTTAACCTCCCTCCGACTCTGCCTGTACAGTGATCGTGGGAGAAGGTAGCAGTGAGGCTGCTATCTAGAATTGTCCCTTTCTTTTAACGATATTTTGAATAAGCACGTTTAGTTATAGACTGGCCGAGAATTTGGTAAACACCCTGGCAAGTCTTCTGTTGTTGAAAGCTGATTCTAAACCTAAAACGTCGCGTGAATTTAGTCATGTAAGGTCTGGGTAAAGACTTAGGATGTAGTTAATGAGATGGTAATGATAGTGATCTGCGATGGTACCTTTAAATATATATATTTATATTTTGGTGTAGAAGTTTGATCAGTTTTGTAATTCAATAATTTCTGAAAACCCTAAGGCGCTGTAAGGTACCCGAGTCCTAAGACAGGCTGGAGACGTACATTGGGGGCTTTTTGATATTTCTATTAATGTTAATAGTAATTTCAGTTAATTAAATTTAGGAGGCCGTAGTTTTGGAAATATTTTTGTGTACTTCGTGAGAAACATGCGTGAAGTTAGCACAGGAGACAGTGCTGCCATCTATGGGTGGGGAGTGCAAGGCTCCTCCCCCAGCGGAGAGACAGGCCAATCAGGGCGGACCATATCAGACGACGACTAGAGGCGAACTGAGCTGCACACTATTCACTTTTTATAAAGGGGGTCTGCTCCCCTTAGAAAAATTAAAATCTTGGTTTCTGCAGGTCATTATGCGTAGGCTTCTCGGCCTCTGCACTTACCATGGTGCTTGTTATGAACATGGAGAAATGAATGAACATGTCTTGTGGTTTCTTGAATGTTTTTATGATAATGGGATGCATGGCCATCGGGGGTCACAACCCCTCCCTCCTCAGGCTCCAAAACATTCTTAATTATGCCGCTGCTGTGGCGATAGAGGGGAGTTATAGCCACTGGTACGTTACCCCAGCCTCCCTGGCGCCATCTCAGGTGTCAGGGCGGCCAGGGTTTAAATTCCCAGTCTCGAGAATGTATTCTTCGCATCTCATCTCCTATGCCTCACCCTGCTACAGGTTTCCCCCTATTTTGTAGGCAGCTATTGTTGCTTACAGAGCCAGGTGTAGGTTTTAGCCATTATACTTTTGAGGGGTGGGTGGTAAGTTTTCGGACTTACGGGGTTTGTGGCCCTCGCCAGTGGTCCTTTAAGTTAACTAGGCTTGCTGGATTATGCAGGAAGCGAGATGTTTACTCTTTACTTATCTCCGGGCTTCCCTAGGATGCGAATGAACGTCTGGTGCTGTGAAATGTGTCCAAATACTTAGCGATTCAATGTCGCTATCGCGCCCCGCACCCCCAAGCACCCCACAGCAGACACTGAACCAGCAGACACCAAGCCCACAACCATGAGCCAGCAGATGTTAGTCGGCCTGCCCCTTCGCAGAAGTGCTCGGCAGTCCCATAGGTCTACAAGTTTATTTTGGGTTAATCAGGGTTTTTTTTAATTATTATAATATATATATTATTTATATTATATGTATTTTTTATACTATTTTTTAATGTATATATATATATATATACATGTACACTTTTTTTTGTTAATGTGCATATACATATACACACACCATATTTTATTTTTTATATATATTTTTTGTAATTATTACATACTTATATGTACACATACATCATAGTACTCAATCATTCTCTCAATAATGCACACATTCATTCATAGTCTGAGTTCCCTTATATAAATGGCTTGATTATTTATCTATGCAGCAATATGTATAATACAATAGAGTATAATAGTGATTACTAGTCATTACATAATTGTAAAATGTACATACTGCCCCCTTACGCAATGTCTTTTTTTTCATGTCATGTTACAGTAGGGAGGAGAAGCGCTTTGGGCCGTCTCCGCCTCCACACCAGCCTTTCGTCGTAGTTCACCAGCTCACTGGCCAGGGGGTTTTTAATCGTCGGGATCTTCTTGTACAGCGCTAAGGCCAGTTTGTGTATGTGTTGTGCAAAAGTGTCCATTTTAAGCTCCTTGTGTAATTGTTCATTGCGCGTGTACCTGGGTGCGTTTACTAAGATGCGGAGGGCCCTGTTCTGGAAGCGCTGAATATTTCGGAGGTGACTGTGCTAGGCTGTACCACAGGCTGATGATGCATAGGTGAGGATGGGGCGAATGAGAGATTTAAAAATGATAACTCCATTACGTGTACGAAGTGAACTATGGCGGTGAATTAGTGGAAACAACTGCCTTAGCCGAGTGTTGGCTTCGGAAAGCTGAGTATGGATGTAGTGCTTCCAGCTTAGGGTCATATACATTATTACACCAAAGTATTTAACCTTATCTTTATAATATATGGCCTGGCCACAGAACTGTAGTTAATTCGTGGCGTTAAAGCGCTTTCCGTCGAAGACGATGGCTTCCGTCTTTGCGGCATTTGCCTTAATCCGCAATTTTGCCAGCCAGGGCTCTATGTCATCCAGGGCAGTCTAGACGTGGCTTATGNAGGGTCATATACATTATTACACCAAAGTATTTAACCTTATCTTTATAATATATGGCCTGGCCACAGAACTGTAGTTTATTCGTGGCGTTAAAGCGCTTTCCGTCGAAGACGATGGCTTCCGTCTTCGCGGCATTTGCCTTAATCCGCAATTTTGCCAGCCAGGGCTCTATGTCATCCAGGGCAGTCTAGACGTGGCTTATGNCGCGGCATTTGCCTTAATCCGCAATTTTGCCAGCCAGGGCTCTATGTCATCCAGGGCAGTCTAGACGTGGCTTATGGCCCGATCTCTGCTCATCGACGACACGAAGATGATGATTTCGTCCGCATAGCAGCCGAGCGAGCCTCTTCAGCTCGTGGCATATAATTAATGGATATTTTGAACAGGATCGGGCCAAGGATGCTTCTCTGAGGAACTCCTGCTGTTGCCTGGCAGATCGTGGATTTTTCACCGTCGAGACTGACATGAAATGAGCAGTATGTCAGATACGAAGCGATGAAGCGAATGATGTAGGGCGAAAAGCTATACGGGTGAAGTTTGTAGAGCAGACCAGGATGATAGACCCTGTCGAACGCCTTTTCTATGTCTAGAAGGGTGAAGACAGTATGATAATGATATTCTATGGACTTCGTGGCTTCCAGAGTGAGCNCGCCTTTTCTATGTCTAGAAGGGTGAAGACAGTATGATAATGATATTCTATGGACTTCGTGGCTTCCAGAGTGAGCCGGGTGAGCTGATGAACATTAGTGTGCCCACACCGGAACCCAAACTGTTTGCCACAAAGTATGTGGTGAGATGAAATGTGTGCTAACACCCTTCCATTCNGTGCCCACACCGGAACCCAAACTGTTTGCCACAAAGTATGTGGTGAGATGAAATGTGTGCTAACACCCTTCCATTCACTACTCACTCCAAGAGTTTGGAGAGAGCAGAGAGCAGACTGATTGGGCTATAACTTGTGGTAAGTGAGGGTGATTTACCGGGCTTTAGGGAAGTCACCACCCTGGCCTGCTTCCATCTATCGGGAAAATGATGATGCCTGAGAATAAGTGAATAAAACTGTTCTTAAATCTGAATGAATTCAGATAGTACCTTTTAATGAGGTTGTGAGTGATATTGCCCTCGCCTGGAGTTGTGTTGCGGCGGATGGTTTTAATGGCTGACATCAGCTTGGTGGTGGTTACTTCCTCAGTTCCCTCGGGAGTTTCCCCACCCAGTACGTCTGCCAGGGTTTCCTCGATGTAATGCTGGTGTTCTGCGTCAACATCTCCGTCGTTAGGACGGAATGTTTCTTCCAGAGCCCTGGCTAGCACATTTTCCTTATCCCTGGCTGTTTAGACAAACCCCGGGGCAAGTGTGAGTGGGGGGGACTTTGGAGTAAGTACCAGTTAGGCGCTGCATCATCTTCCAGTGGGAGTTGTCAGCAGTTCCGAGAGCAGCAACCGTATTATCCCACTGCTGCCCCCTGAAATCACTGACAAATGTCTGTATTGTGTCTCGCGCCTGCTGGTACCTCTCCTTGAACAGTGGGTCCCAGGTTCGCTGCCACAGGCTCTTGTGTAAAGGATCCACTACACACACTAGGGAAGGCAAAGGTGATGACATCATGGGACTTGCGCAGAGGCTACTGCCAGGTCCCGATCAAGCCAGAAGATCGCCACAAAACATCATTCACCGCCCCTGATGGGAGACGCATCCAATTCTGTGCCATGCCGTTCGGGATAAAGTGTGCACCGGCCACTTTCCAGGCCATGATGGTAAAAGTGCTCGACAGATATGTAGGGGATTTTACCCTTGCATACCTGGACGATGTGATCATCTGGTCCGAGAGCTGGGAAGATCACATCAAACACCTGTCGTTAGTACTGGAGCACCTAGCAATCAACAAGCTAACTTGTGCCAACCGGAAATGCCACATAGGGAAACCCAGAATCCAGTTCCTTGGGCACCCAGTGAACGTAAACTGCAGTAGACCCACGCCGGAACAGCTTTCCCTCATCGACCAGCATGAGGCACCCAGAACCCGCAAGCAGCCCAGGAAGCTCTTCGGGTTGGTGAACTGGCTGAGGGAAAACATCAGGGACTTCGCAACCATAACAGCACCCCTAACAGACATGCTATCCCCGAACCGCAAGTTCCAGTGGAACAGCGAGCACGAAAGCTGCTTCCTGGAGCTGAAGAGACGGTTCCAACAGTGCACAACCTTGGCACATCACGACCCCAGTAGGCACCTATATCTCCAAACAGATGCCAGTGAGAAGGGTCTCGGCGCCGTACTATTCCAATTGGGCGACGACAATGAGCGCCAGATCATTGAGTAAAGTAGCGCCAAGTTTGGGCAAACTGAGGGTCGTTACGATGTGAATGAGAGGGAATGTTTGGCAGTGGTTTGGGCAGTGAAGCATTATAGGGCATACTTCGAGTACCAGCGCTTCACCCTACAGACCGACAACAGGTGCCTACTCTGGCTTCATTCCATGAGGGAAGCCAGGATCAAACTCGCCCAGTGGGCATTGCTGTTGCAATCATACGACTTCGTTGTGCAACATGTCCCTGGAGCAGAGAACCAACTGGCGTATGAACTGTCCAGGACACCAGACACTGAAGTAGCCATCGACAGGGACGAGTGGGACGACTTGTTACCCCCTACAGTCAACCACACAACAGGCAACGGACATGTAACCTGCAATGCTATAGAGACGAAACCAAACTCTGAACCCAGGCTCGATGAACTAAAGGCATTAGTGATCGATGCACAACAACAATGCACACAAACCCAGGAGAAGAGGGCGAAAATCATGCAGGGAGATAGTGAGTGGTGCCGCATCCGCGACACACACATTGAAACCCATCAATAGCATCCTGATGCAACCTGGTGCATTTATGTACCTGTAGCAAGACGAGAGCAAGCACTGAAGCCTGCCCACGACAGCCATTTAGCCGGTCATCCTGGGGCAACCCAGCCGGCCAGAAACCTCCACAAACACTTTCACTGGCAAGGAGCGAGCAGGGATGTACACAAGCATGTGAGGGAGTGCGTCCCCTGCAACCACTCCAAGAGCAGGAGAACTGATGGGGTGGCACAACAACAACCTAGGTTGCCAAAGGAACCATTTGAGACAGTGTCCCTGGACCTCATGGGCCCCTATCCCCGTTCTTCCACCGGGAAAAGGTCCATCCTGATCGTGAGCGACTCATTCTCGAGATGGACTGAAGCATACCCAGTCTCCAGCGCATGAGCACGCACGATTGTGCGAACACTGGAGACAGAGATCTACCCTCGCTGGGGGTACCCACAGACCCTACTTACCGACAACGGTACCCAGTTCACTGGGAAACACTGGCATGAGTTGTGTACTCATTGGGGAGTAAAACAGTATACGACCCCAATATACCACCAGAGGGCAAACCCCACCGAGAGGCGCAACCAGGACCTCAAGACACAACTACGCCTAAGAGTGGGTGACGACCACACCAGCTGGGCTGAACACCTACCCACAGCCTTATTCACCATAAGGAGGCGAGTAAACTTGGCCACAGGTCAGACTCCAGCAGCAGTTCTTCAGGGCTGCGAGCTGATGCTGCCTAGGGAGTTTGCCGCACATCAACCAGAGGCAGCCGAAGAACCAGAGGACGGGACTGCCAGAAGACAGCGCCAGGAGGCAGAGCTAACAGCATCCCGTCACAACCAGGAGAACTACATAAAGGAGTGGGACCCTGCCGCCACGAGAGCACCATGATGGCTGGTTCCTGGCCAACTGGTGTACTTCAGGAAACACCAGATTTCGAACAGCACAAAGAACTTCTGTGCTGGGTTCGCCCAGAAGTGGAGTGGACCACACACGGTGAGAAAGCCATTGGGGTACACCACATACCTCGTCAGGCTTAGCAGCAGGAGGAGGGCTGCCGCCCACCATGACAACCTTAGATTGGCGGTGGGGACGACAAACCTCACGATGCCGGATCAGTAGGTTGGCGAGCACCACCCGAGCAACGCAACCAACGACGACTTAAGGGAGGTTGGTATGCAGAGCCCCGACAGCGATGGCAGAGTTCTCCAGCGCCTCTTCTCCGTCACAACGCCTGGCGTTTCAACGCCCACAAGGGATGCGGAGGAGGAAGACGTTCCAGAGGGAGAACTGCCACCGCCCTTGAACATAAACACCACCAGCAACACTGCAGGCCTGGAAGGGTCCCTAGCAGCATCGTGATGTCCTACATCACAACGCTGGTCAGCAAGGATGCTGCCGATGGTGAGTCAACAGAGACACCTGTGGGACAGAGCACCCCACAGGGTAGCCCTCTGTATGCCTTCGCTGCAGCACCCTCAGCAGGACCAACAGCGGGGAACTTCACTCCAGCAGACATCGGCCAAAGCGACGGGTGGAGCGTAATGAGGTTTCGCAACCTTTCATCGGGGCTCTCTCCTCCCCCCTCGACAACATCCACATCACGCCGATATCCCCACCGCTGCAGCAGCAGCCAGGAGGAGTCCGAGGAGGAGGGGTCTACCACCCCTCTCCACCGCTCCAAGCGGCCACGCAAGCAGATCCGTCCGGCATGCACCACGTGTAGAGGGGACAACCCCCGCCCACACCGGCATGCCAAGAGATGCCAGCACCACCGGGGCCAGCACCCTGGAACCCCAGCAGCAGCAGTGGCAGCAGCTGGAGTCAGCTCCCAGAGGCACGGGCCTTATTCACTGAGGCCCCACCACCAGCTGAAACCACCCACTGCATGCTGTGCCTAGCAGAGTGGAGGGACACCTGAGGCACTGCGCAGTCAAGTGGACACCGGAGGAGGGGCTGTTTGACGTGAACCGCAAGTTCACGAGTCCTTTATGCCTAGTGTGACTGCCGCAGTTTTGTCCACACACCAGACAAACCACACCAACAAGCGAGTGCACGAGTATTAGTGTTTCTAATTTATTCCTTGTTAGTGTATTTCATCAGTGTATTTGTTAATAGTGTCAGTGTATATAATTAATATCACTTGTTTTACATTATGGGAGACAGTCTGCACAGCCACAGCCAGAGACATGTGACATTTTGTATTTGACAATACTGTGGCGGGTACGATGGAAACATTTAGAATTAGTATAATCATTTTTATTGTGTATTGTTTTAGGGAAAATTATGTACTGTTGAATTAAAATTAATTCATGTCCCTTTCATATCATTATCATTTTTAGTGTATATTGTGTTTCATCGCTTCACCACGTGGCCTCGACTGCGCTCAGGTCGCGGAAGCCGGCGCACGCTTCCGCCCACCAGTACTCGTCAGCACTTCAACGGATCCGGACATGTAAGCCTCACACTCCGCAGAGACCCTAGCAAAGACATCATCAGTTGAGTGGATATCCAGAGACATCGGTCACAATTCAAATCATTATTTTAATCTGTTTCATTATTTGGCTTGCATAGCGCCGAGGGGAGAGCGACGCTATTATTTATAGGGAATTTTTAAGTGCATTCGAGTTTCACATTATAAAGACCACGTGGTCGCTCGTAGTTTCCTGGCCATTCAGGCCACGTGTCTTGTATTATAGTTGTGTGTACAGTAACGAGTCTCAGGTAATAAATACCTCAACAAGCATCATTCATTTTATTTATAATTAATTAAGGCATGCGAGGTGGCCTACAGCCTCGCCATTGTGTGTGACAGAGTGTTCACCAGAGCCCCCTAGGCCATCGACCCGAAACGGCCCTCAATCTCATCAGCTCACCACAGAGCTGTGGCACCGGGCACATAAATATCACTTCAGCAACTCTAGTAACACCGCGGGTCAAGTTGGCTTTTCCACTGTAACCAGGTTGACCACATCATTGTGCAGAAGCAGCCTAAGGCATAGTAGTTCCTCGTTCACCTGAGGGCTTACTTGATGAATCCGAGGAATAGTATTGAATCTACCCTTCTCTGTTGCCTTCCAGATATGCTGCTTCTCGAGCCAACAGAAGTGGCTTGGATACTGGGCATATGTCAGGTGTTGTGAANCGTTGCCTTCCAGATATGCTGCTTCTCGAGCCAACAGAAGTGGCTTGGATACTGGGCATATGTCAGGTGTTGTGAAAACGGCCTTGCCCCACACTCACGGCCACCATGGTGTACATGCATCTTGTGCTCAGAGTCATAAAGAAATAATGCTGTGAGGTGCGTGTGCTTGTCACGCGAACTCTCCAATGTGCCAACTACATCATTGTCGGCTATGAAAACTGATTGCCTGTTCTCAAGATGAATGTTGAGCCTGAACACAATTATGTTCTTGCCCGCCATTTTGTACGACAAATGCTAGCATGCTTCTGGTGAACAGACGTACCTGCAATTGAGGTAAGATGTCACCTCATCATGGACAATGTCTCCGACTTGCAGAACTGCAGAATCGTGTCCTTTATGGATTAATTTGTACAGGTACTTTGTCGCTTGAAGCGAGGAACACACTTCAACGATTGTGTGGCACTGATACTTCAAAAGCAGGTATTAGTTATAAGGCACGACGTGCCTGTTGTCGTACACCTTGGTGCCGATGGTATCAGAAGCGGCATTGTCCAGTCTTTTGTATTGGACAAAGCCACGGTAGTGGAGCAGGGTCTCTGCCCGAAAAGCCTCCTGAAAGTGGAACCTGCAACCCCCATCCCTGTGGCAGGGTGCAGATGGCCCGCACTTGGTGTGCAGCATGTGGGTTTTTACCAATGCGTATAGCTCAGGTTTCATCTCTCTGTCTGGGATGCCAGCTCGGACAGCGGCATCTGCAGTTTCTGGCATCGCCAACTTGTCGCCTTTTGACAAAATGAGAAGGATGTGAGTGTGGGGCAGTCCCCGCTTCTGAAATGCGATTTATAGTTGAAGGCATCCACCTTGCCAAATGCTTACTTTTTGTGGATGTCATTAATTAAAGCATCAAGTTTACATTTGAATACTCGGCATACAACATCAGGTCGATGGCATGCCTGCTGGCAGCCCTCCAGCGACAGCACAATCTCCGACCACTTCAGATTGCAAGTAAAAGTAATGAACATATCTGGTCTGCCAAAGTGGCGCATGATAGATACAGAGTCCTGATAGCATTGATACATGTGTCTTTGCGACTCATAGAAAGACGAAGGAAGTATCACAACTTTGCCCACTCTGACATGAGCAGCATCTGCTTTCCTCTGCACGTGCTCATGAAGATCCAGGTATTCCTCAACTCTTAGCTTGTCTTGGTTCTGCCTTATGTACCATATCTTCAAGGCTTCCGCCTTATAGTAAGCATCAACGACAAACTGTTGAAACAGTTTTCGAGAATGGCGCAGGGCTGAAAACCAGCACCTTTGCATTATGCGATATGCAAAGAACTGATTGCAGGTTACTGTGTTGCGAGTCGTACTCACAATGAAAGAGTGGCCGAGGCCACAGATGTACCCATGTTCTCCGTGTGGGAACAGGAGAGGGTAAGTCATCGNCTCACAATGAAAGAGTGGCCGAGGCCACAGATGTACCCATGTTCTCCGTGTGGGAACAGGAGAGGGTAAGTCATCGTGTCTGCCAAGGCATTGAGGTGACTTATTGCCTGCACCGGCCTATCTTTAGGATAAATTCTGATGTGTCGTAAGGGNTGTCTGCCAAGGCATTGAGGTGACTTATTGCCTGCACCGGCCTATCTTTAGGATAAATTCTGATGTGTCGTAAGGGTGGTACATCATCAACAAGAATTGCTGCTACCTCATTTAGAGCAACATGAAGGTTGTATATGTTGGGATCCTTGTTCAGGCCCTGCTTTATCGTCAAGGTGACCTTCCATAATGGGCGACCCATCTTCCTTGACTCCTCTTCCTCCACCACAATCACTTGATGCATCGATGTGTGGATCTGTGTCAAAGGATTGATCTCACCAAGAAGGTGTTCCAGCGTCTCCAAAATCCCAAGCTGGCAAGGATTGTGCTGAAGCACCCAGGCAGCATTTGCTGCATCCACATCGATAAAGTAATGTTGATTACACCGAGGGTCTGTGTTCTCCACCGGACGTGCAGCCCCAGAGGTGAGATGATGCACTTGTCCATGAATTTGAAATGTATTCACAGATCGGCGAAGTGATTGAACGAAGCCGTCTGCACAGGATGAGGCGAACGATAATGCTGCATTGTAGTTCCTGATGAACTCTCTGTAATCAGCAGTCTCATCTGAATCGCCCATGAGAAGTTCCTGTAGGACAGCAGGACACTCATCGAGAGGAGGTAGCTCAACCTTGCCCCTCATGCAACACATGGTGAACACGCCATCACGTTTTATGCCTTCACTTGCAAAAAAGGAGTGCGCCACAATGCCTACACTCATTATCCATTTGGCCCATGTCGTTTGCCTCGACAGCAACAGGCCCACCTCTGTGGGGTGCATGGTAGTGCCGTGAATGATACGTTCTTGGTCTCGCCCTTGTAATAGCCACCTGTTCCTCTTCGAGGATGAGCACAGGGGTATTTTCTTCTTCGTAAAAGGGCCCCAGCAAACCCTTGGTTGTTTCGTCATCCAACAGGATTGACTCTGTTAAGATGCTTGTGTCAGCAGGCACAACAACAGGTGGTATTGGACCATGTGAATGTCCAGCATCAGAGACTACAAGCGAGCGTGTTTTTCGCCTTCCCCTTGTTTGCACAACAGGTGGATCAAGGGCGTGGGAAGGACCTGCAATTTGGCTGTCATGAAATATTTTTGGAGGTCGCTCTCCTCGGACGGGTGTTGACGTCCTCACAGGTTTTGACCATGTGGCCATACTTTTCCATGTCTTAACCTTTGGCATCGTAAAATGAATGTCCAAATTACAAATTCACATAGTCAATGTTCACACACACGACTTCCCAAATTACAATTTCACAAAGTCAATGTTCACAGAAACAGGGGTTGTCACCTGCGATGGTATAGACTCAAATGCACCTGACACACTGTCCGATGCTTCAGAACACTTTGCTGTTGACAAATGCTTTTTCACAGAAACAGGGGTTGTCACCTGCAGTTGTTTGTTTGTCACCTGCGATGGTACAGACTCAGATGTAACTGACACACTCTCTGATGGTTGAGAACACTTTGCTCTTGAAAAACGCTTTCTAATGCGCTTCTTTTCCTTTTGAGACCGGGTGGCAGGACTTCGCCACTTCTTAATCTTGGGCATCGCGATGCGATTGTCCAAGTTACACCCGCAAAGCCACACAATGTCATAGTTCACAAACACAGTTTTCAGTGTTCACACCCAACTATGCCCCATCTGTAACAAAAAGAAACCCATCGGTAACATATGACACACTGCAAACAGACCACATGTATGTGACACAGTCAACATTGGAGGGTGCGCATAACCACAGACGCACCCTCCACACATCAGACACTTCTTGTATACATGGACATAGGCCAGCACCACAGCCTCGCCCAGGCATAAGGCCTGTAGCGAACCTCGGAGGGTGGCAGCACTCCTTCCACACATTGGACACTTCTTGTATACATGGACGTAGGCCAGCACCACAGCCATCCCCATGCATAAAGCCCGTACCGAAACTCGGAGGGTGGCGGCACACCCTCCACACATATTGTATACATGGACGTAGGCCAGTACCACAGCCACGCCAATGCATAAGGCCCGTACCAAACTTCGGAGGCTGGCCTTCACCTAAGACGAAACCGTCCGTGCGTAACATCCAGCTAAGGCTAGTAAGGGATAATCAGCAAAGCCACCTCTATGTGTAAGGCTCCATTGGGACCGTGGAGGGTGACCACCACCACAGGCACACCCTCCAGCATGTCTGTATATGGCTGGGCGACCATTACCACAGGCGCACTCTCCAGCACATCTGTATACAGCTGGGCGACCATTACCACAGGAACACCCTTTTGTAAGGATTCTATCAGAGCCACAGAGGGTGACCACCACCACGGGCACACCCTCCACAAAGCACGACCATACAGCATGTACCTATTGATGTGTTTGATATGTACGCGTACACATCAAACACACCCCCTCTGCATTTATCCGGGCTTGGGATCGGCAACATCACATATGTGACCACATGTGATGCAGGCTGCATTACAAACGTCCCATTGATGGGAGGGAGAGCCGTGGTTGCAATTTTGCCCCACATCACTGGGCACAATGATACACATGATCTCCGTCACACCCAGCCAAATATTTCTCCTTTCGTTTCACATCACTTGTCTCAATGCTACACGCGATCTCCGTCATGTTCTATATCATCTCTGCTTCAATCGCCCAAACCAAATATCCAAAAGGTCTTAACCAGGTTCCCTCCCTCAAATCCCATAGCTATCGGACAGAAAAACTGTTATTCCCAGGGACATAAAACCCTATAGATCCTCCAAACACCATCAGGTGTACCGACATTAATCGAAAAGGGCCTTAGTAAGTTACCTCCTTGAAATCACATCGCCATAGGCCGACAACTGCTTCTCCCAGGACTGGAAAACAGATTACCCCCCTCTGTCCTGCAGGAGTACCGACATTTTTCCATAAGGACATAACTGACCCAACGGCCGAGGGAGGGTCCAAAGACAGCAGCCCTCCCTCAAATACCACAGCAATCGGCTGAAAACTGTGGCTTCAGGAGCCGAAAAACATAAATGCCCCCTCCCCTTAGGAGTAACGACATTTTTCCAAAAGGGCATAACTAACCCAAAGGACGAGGGCAGGTCCAAAGACAACAGCCCTCCCTCAAATCCCACTGCAATCGGCCGAAAACTGTGGCTTCAAGAGCCTAAACACATCAATGTCCCTCCTCATCACAGGGGTACCGACATTTTTCTAATAGGGCATAACTGACCCAACGGCCGAGGGAAGGTCCAAAGAGACAGCCCTCCCTCAAATCCAACCAAATCGGCAGAAAACTATGGCTTCAAGAGCCTAAAAATATAAATACCTCCCTACCCTCATGGATACCGACATTTTTGCAAAAGGGCATAACTGACCCAACGACCGAGGGAAGGTCCAAAGAGACAGCCCTCCCTCAAATCCTGGCGAATTCGACCGAAAACTGCGACTTCCAGCACCAACCAAAGTTAAATACACACCCCTTTGGTCGTAAAATCTCCTCCCAAGGGGCCGGGGAGAGGAGGGGATTGGGGGGTATCGAAAGAGGAAGGTTCAAGGTTGTGCACAAATTTGTTCCAACCCTCTACCCCTTAAGGGAGGGGCGCTGTGTGCCCCCAAAGTCACCCTTCAAACTTCCGTTCTTTAATCATGAAAATTTGAAACCAACCCTTTTTTTTTGACATAGTGTAATTGTATGAATGTTTTCTTAGGTGGCCCGCATAACCCACGTTCTTACTCAAGAACGGTGAAGCATGTACATGCGTGCAACCTCAAACCCAGTTCATAAATACGGCCTGCGATAAGCTTGGTAAGTGTACTGCATAACCCACATTTTACTCAAGAATGGTGAAGCATGTGCATCCGTGCAATCTGAAACCCAGGTCATAAATACGGGCTGCTATAAGATTGGTAAGTGTATTGCATAACTCACGTTTTACTCAAGAATGGTGAAGCATGTGCAAGCATGCAATCTGAAACCCAGGTCATAAATACGGCCTGCGATAAGCTTGGTAAGTGTAGAGTCCATTGCGGAATCAACTTCGAAATTATCGTACGAGATACATATATGTGTGGTGTAGATCTAATACTTGTACGGCCCAACCATGTTCATTTCAGGCCTATAGGTAAAGTTGGGCGGTGCAGAGACCATTATGGTACTAATTTCGCAATTATCGTAATATGGGCCAACTGCCTTCGTACCATAGTTGATACATATTATGGTAGTCTTTTATGGTACCGACATTTATCCAAAATGGCCTAACTAACTTTGCAGCGAGGGAGGGTCCGAAGAGACATCCCTTCCTCAAATCCCATCGAAATCGGTCGAAAACTGCGGTTTCCAGAGCGGAGCAAAGTTAAAAACACACCCCTCTGGTCACCACATCTCCTCCCTGGGGAGTTGCGGAGGGGGTGGGGTGGGTGTTGGATCGACAGAGGAAGATTCAAAGGTGTGCACAAACTTTGTTCCAGCACTCTACCCATTNCCCCCCCCCTTTCCAAAGTCTCCATTCAAACTTCCTTGTAATGAATTTGGTGAAATGAATGGACATGGTATTATGATTTCACTGGTGATGTTGTGATAATGCGGTGCTTGGCCATCGGGGGACCCCTCCCCTCCCTCCCCGCACACACAATATCCTTCATTATGCCGCGGCCGCGAAGTGGGAAGGAGGTTGTAGTCACTGGACCCTCCACCAAACCCCCCAGACACCATTTCTGGCGTCGTGAGTGGCCAGGTTTTCAGTTTCCAGTCAGGAGAATGCAATATTCGCACCCCCGCTTCTGTGCCGCGACGAATCTACCCGCCTTATATACCTGCTGAGCCCAATGTGTCACATGGCTAACTGTCAATCACGAGCAGTGTGATATCATCATTGGCACGCCGCTGTGGGAGATGGCAAGACCTACAGTCGAAGCCAGTATGATAAATGAAAGGTGTGAGCATGCATGAGCATGCATGCATGTATGTTCGCATGGTTGTGTTACGAAGGACAGACATCACATAGCCGAGGAGCTGGTCCTTGATGCCCTGGATGCTAACTCCCAACTGCCGTTTGTGACCAGAGAGAAAATGACACTCGCAGTTGAAAAAATAACTTTTTTTTTGGCTAGACTACGTCATAGAGTCCTTAAAATCAATTGTATGTTTTTTCACTTCAAAAAACACGATAAACTCTCAAATATATACATTTGTTTTAACCTATATTTGTACGGGAAACAATGACCATGCTTCTTGCGTGTTCCTAAGCAAACACCTGGAAAGCTAGCATGGCTACGTAGAGAAAAGTAATAACATTGGTATTCGTACCTTTCTCAGTGTGCGTATATACCGAAGTGCCAATCCCAAAGTATCGGCAGATTACATTTTATATTCCCTCTGGATTAAAATAATCTTTGGAATTATCTCTGGACAACGATTGCTAGAGGCATTTCGTTGCCTATGAGGTAAATGCATAGAAATTGTTTTCATATTGTTTTCATATATATATATATATATAATGCACTAATAAGTATAGATTTAAACTTGCTAAAAAAAAACCTTTCTATTACGACTATAATGTATTTTTTTCTAATTTGCTTGCTTTGTCCTTTTAGTTTCTTTTTAAAGTTGGGCGTCTATTTCTTGGTAAGCAGGCCACTGGGAATTACACTATGCTTACAGCATCAGTGGAGGCAGGGAGATGGTCTTTACTCAGTTTTGAGTTATAAATGCCATCATTACTTATAAATATTCACACAATATTTCGTCATGAATTTAAAAAAATGCAATGTTTTAACACAGCAAATTAAAATTTTTAAAGTAAAATAAATAGAATCGATAGTAATTTGATATGAACTCCAAAGCTGAAAGAAAGAAAGAGAGAGAGAGATAGAGAGGAAAGGAAAGAGAGACAGGAGGAAATAATTCTGCATGGTTCCGCAAAACTAGATTCACAATTCCATTACGAATAAAAAAAAATAGCTTTTTTTACTTTTTAATAAAAATATGTATTGATTTAATACTTAAACGATAAAAAATATATTATTTATAAAACAATGGAATTATTTCTGTCTCGCGTTTTCCTAAGTGTGGTTTCGTCATTTGTTAAAAAGAAATTCACCTTGCAGTTACATTAATCTTTTAAAAATGACATTTGTTTTATAAATCCGATAGCAAAAAATATACACCATGCACGTTTTATGCGTAGGTGTTCTGCCGGATGAAAAATAGTTTTCTTAAATCAGATAATATATAGATATTCTATTTGACATACCCTATGCCTATAAAAGTAATATGGCTGTCGACTCTCCAGAAACATACGTATGTACTTGAAGGGTTAGTGGACGTAACGTTGAGTTCCTTCGGGCAGCTCAGCACTCCTGAGTCGAGCCTCAGCAAGCGAGCCTCACGAACCTCACTTCCCCATTTAAAATACATATTCCTCCTCCTCTACCTTCCACTCCTTCTATGTATGATATAAATCAACCAGGATACATGGAAGTTGTATTCAGATTGTAAAGCAGGACTTTAGCCTTCCCGTCCGCATTAAGGGAAATGATAGAGAAGACTCGCAGCCACAGCCAGTCACATTGCACCCGTAGCCCCATATTCACACTACTCACGGCAAACAGGATGGCCGGACCGGGAGTCGACCCCAGCTCCTCGAGAATGCGAATCTGATGGTTAACAAGTGCGCCACCTTGCTCGGTGTGTGTTTACTGGTGAACTGCACGTGTTCCAAGACGTCAACATCCCTTTACACACTGCCCATTGTGTACATACATGGTGCTGTGATCTCGACGGTGGAGTAGAAGACATCTATCTTCTGTCCACGTTAGTCTGCCGATCGTGACATAATCAAATTTCCTTTAGGTATTTTGGGTGCCAAATTTCATGCTAGATTGCCACCTTCAACCTCACCGTTTCAACTAGAGATCGTTCTGCATGAGGAAGGGATACGTATTCCCTTGAACATCGTGCTTCTACTGTTTGTAAATCCTCGTAATACATATGCTGTAACTCAGGCCACAGTTTGGCCAACACCTTGCTAATAAAGATGTTTTATCAGTACAGTTATTCGTATTATTGTTTGTCCACTACTTGGATATTTATACATTTACTATAATGTTGGCAACAAACTATGAAAAATTGTTTTTTGTTTTCAAGTCATGTTAAAAGTGTAATGTCCATAATATATGACCACTGAAATAGGTTTCTTGTTATTTTAGGAACATTTATGTTGTCAAATATATTACAATAATACTTAAGGCATCAATGATATTTAATTAGGCCCATTACAATGTTAATTTCTACGTAAGGTGGGAAAATACCTAATGGGTAAAAATAACAAACTGAACTAAAAGAAATGTTAAATTTTTATAATAAACTTGGACGTTCAAACTGATGAGTGAAACAGCAAACTTCTGATTGTGTCTCAATTAACGTTAAGCTAACCGCCCCGCCTCCTGGTGGCGTGTGCTTCGACTTAAAAGCTTGTTTGGCAATAGTAGTGTCGTGGGTCCAAGTCCCATCGCGTCCATGGTGTACGCGAACTGTATGTCCGTATATTAGACCTCCCGCTAATGCACACAAGGTCATTAAAGGCATCATGACAACATGGCTGTGGTACCGACCCACCATAACATAAACAAACCTAGCTGTCCAACTAAACTAACAATTTATGCCGCGTGTAAAACTTAAAACCTACACCGCTGCTGAAATGTACCATGGCATTCTTTATATAGTCCATTCGGGTTACTTCCAACTTTTCTGCAGCCCTGCTTAAGTTCTACTTTCAGGCTATTCATCCGCCTCACGCAAACAAAGATTAACCAAGTCTAGAAAATTACATCAGAAGAACAACGCACCGTACTTGTACGCATTCAATTAAACAATATTTTGCATAAGAACTATCTCACTAGGCATTACCAACACACCTAGTTCCACACGACATGCTTAGGAAACAACCGAATACGCCAATGGGGCGACTTTGCAGAGGTTTGATTCAGAGAGCGCGGAGATACTGCGAACAGACTGCAGGTAACAGTTATTGTGTGTGGAATGTTTCTAAGCGTTCGTTTGTGGAAATCTGCTTTCCTTGCCTACGCGAGGCGCATTTTACGTAGATGGCGTGTGCAGGCTATGTAGGCATATGAAATACGGACGAAATAATACTTTATTGTGCGAAAGAGGTATTCTAAACTTTTTAAATTTTTAAATGTGGCATGCAAGCATATCTGAAATAAACACCACGATCTCCAGAGTGAGACGTGATGCAGTTGTACTTTCGTTAATCAAATGTTAATTTTTTAATGTGTCGTTTATACTTTTCGTGCAGGACTGACAGGTATCATTTCTGTACTCTATTAATACATCGCACACTCAGAGTAATTATACTGATTGAAAATTGAAATGTTTTAATTAAAATGTGACGAAAAAAAAATTAATTTACTATATCTGAGGTTAGGAGTGTTGTAAAATTTTTAAGGGGAATTCGTTTTGTTTTTATAACTTATTGAAACAATTTAAGTGTACTATAAGAAAACTTACTTTTGCATTTACTATTTGTAGAAACCTATACTCGCGCAAACCTTTATAATTTCAAATTTTTCTATAAACTGTTTTAAGTTGTCATTGTGCAGAACTCTTAATTCCTTTAATTTCACTAAATTTACACCGCCAAATAAGAGACTTCCAAGGAGGGCGTACAAGACATTTTGAAAGTACGTTGGAAGTGGAACATTTTACTGCGCAAGGCTCTTAAAAGTTGGGTTGAGAGATTTGGGCGGCTCTTAACAATGAGGCTTTGAGAGCCGACGTCGTCTTAAAGTAACACAAGGTTCGTGTCGACGACTCCATTCTTCTAACTTCTTCGCGACGTCCGTTCTTTCTGTAGTTAGCTTGATGAAGTCAACAAGTGAATTATTTGGTACCCAGGTAAGTTTTGCAATGTGAAGACAATTTATTGTGTTCCTAAATATGTACTATTATTCACCTAATTTGTTTTCTTTTGTAGCCTATCAACTTTTAATAATTTAGTATCGACTAATTGTGTGGCATCCAAGCTATTTAAATTGTGTTTATTTACAATGCACGCTGAAACACTTAAGGCGATTCCCATGAGTCGATAAATAGCATTTAGAGTTAAAAGAATGATCAATTAAATCACTTTTAGTTCGCATTTACGAAAAGTTTCTCAAACGTTTATTTATACGGTGAGTTAAAGTGTTTCATACCATGACACGACAAAACTCTCAAAAAAAATACACACTCACACACACACACACACACACACACACACACANTAGAGTTAAAAGAATGATCACTAAATTCACTTTTAGTTCGTATTTACGAAAAGTTTCTCAAATGTTTATTTATACGGTGAGTTAAAGTGTTTCATACCGTGACACGACAAAACTCTAAAAACACACACACACACACACACACACACACACACACACACACACACACACACACACACATATATATATATATATATTCCTTACCACAGCCACTCTTTTTCCATTACTCATTACTTCCCGAATTGCATCCGAAAGTTTGTTTTTATTTGGTGCTTCTTAAAAATGTGGTCTCTTTGGCTCGTGCTCCCAGTTAACGTGGAAACTACATATCAGCTAAGCCACTGAGCCTAAGTTCCATTAAATATGGCTTCTCTTCCAATTTATTACCACTTTGTTAGTGCTTATTTCTTCTATAGCATAAGTTATGCTGCTTTCAACACTATATAATTTTTTTCAAAACTGGCACGTGTGACATCTCTCCAGGCTGTGCTTACAATAAATTGTCATATACGTAATTACCGGTGCTTTAAGCAAGAGAATGATAATTTTCAGAGCACCGCCCCCATCAGCAAACCAAGTTATTATCAGCTCCGTAAGAGAGACACATCTGCAAGCACGTTGCCCTGATGGATGATGTAGCCACTTCAATAGAAGTGATTGGTTTCTTCTATATACCAGTGCTAGCCCCACCCAAGTCACATACACAGGCTGACTACAAACAAATCTTGTGCTCATTCAGTTATAACGCTGTTTACAGTGCAAATAGTAATTTTAGTACTAATCTAATGCAGACTTGAGACTTTCACTTCCTAAACAGTCCTCATACCTGGTTTACCTACATACACATGCATGTCCCAGTCACTTTGTCATACTTTATCCATATTAATTATTCACGCACAGGTCAGCAATTTGCGGAAACCTGAATATTTATTCCGCACACCAAATATGTTAAACTAAATTTTTAGTTGTGAGTAAATAATGGACATAGCACAATTTACTGATTTTATTAAAAACTACGCATTACGCAGGAAAACTACATGGCACGTAAGATTTTTACTTCATATAACTGGATACGACAAAATTATTTAGAGGGGAAAATAGTTGGCGGAGACAATTTTTTTTTACGTAAATATCGATACTCGAAACACTAATAGTATTTCACCGTCTGTTAAGTCTCTCACCAAACAATACGGCGGAGTTATAAAATGACTCCCGTCACTAAGAAAAATTCGCCTCTCGTCGCATGATACTCACCGTTCCTTCCGAAGTACATTGTTGTTAACGTGGCCGCGTGGATTTGTGGAGTGGAGTGGAGAGGTTCGGGGGGTTCTTATTATCGAGATCTTGAGAGCCGATAAGGGTGAAGTGAGGTGAGTATGAAGTAGCGCCAGAATGCAAGGGTGGGGGAACAGGAGATCCCCGAGAAAACCCGCTGAAGAGCGGCATCGTTTGGCACGAGTCCCACATTGCAAAATTCTGGGAGCGACCCCGCCGGGAATAGAAACCGGTTCACCTAGGTAGGAGGCGAGTACTCTAACCACTACACCACCGCGGCTCTGCTTGGCCGTAGAAGGGAAGGCGGGGTTACAAACGGCGGAACACTACCACATGCCACAATAAGGCTATCGGGTCTGAAACCACTTCCGCCCATGCAAGATTTAATGACTTGGGTAGTCGTCACGTGAATTCTCCAGTCATCTCCCTCCCTTCCTCGTCAGCGCGACACGAGGTGCTAAGAACCTTCTGGGCCAGGTAAGTTCAGCTATATAGGCCTACCTAGTGACTAGCTCTGTGTAGAGTTCGGAGACTCGTGCGGCAATTAGCACAAGACATTTTCCTAGCTAGCGTCAGCGAGTTTTAGGTCGGTACTACAGAGTACGATGTGATTTGTACAATTTTGGGGAAATAATCTGTATGCAGGAAAAAGTGAACATGTTTATTTCGTCTCAAAAATGAAACATTTTTCACTAATATCAAATAGAATGTTTCGATGTCTCTGAAAAAAAATTATTGTGCCCACCATACTTTCACGTGGTTCCAAAATTGCTCATTCGCTCTAGGATAAAATGATTATAGTAATGCGCAACGATATGACGTTCTCAATCGAATTTTATTTCATATTCTGTGTCGTCATTCATGTTGAAATATAAATATTAACACGAAAATTTTCTTTATCATCGCATATCTAAACACAAGAAAACAACCACAAAATCATACTAATTTAGAATATTTCTAAAAATAGCTTAGTAGTTTTTTAAATACGAGTGTTTTTCTATGTTTCTGTATGAATTATTATACACTTTTGCAGAAGGAAAATAAGTTTAGAGGAATTTGTTTATTTAGACACTGCAAAATGTTATTCCGATGATACTACACTATTGAACTGTAAAAAGGCAGGAGTTTAAACATAACGAAACAAAAGAGGCGTAATTTTAATAAAACATAGTTGTTTATTACATTGTACAGACTTCAACTCAAAATTTATTGCATTCGATGTGTTCACATTGCGCAAATAGACGCTACATGATTAATGCCATGATTGCCTAAATTACCTCATACCACTGCTTTAGTTCTTCATCAGCAAACGGGCGGTATCCTGGAACCTTAACTTTGCCCTACCATCAGAGCATTATGAGACGTGGTTAGGTCAGACATTACACACACACACACGTGTCAGCGAGGCTCACTGTACCGTGAACAGCCTATAACAGTCAGGGGAAATGGAACCGAAATAATTTCTTAAGGCGTTTGCGTGATGTGCATGTGCGCCATCTCTCCCAAAATAAATTTCGCTGGCAACTTAAACATATTTTTTCTCCAGCAAAGACGAATGACGATGTGGGACAACTTGACATCCAAAAGCACATGCCGTGGATGGTTTTACATTTCCTCCACGGGACGCAGATTATTGTGTCTAGACGTAAATATTTCATGAAGATGAGATTGGTTAAATAGGAAAATCATAACTAATTATATTTCTCCTTTTTTAAAAAATGCGTTGAAGTACTGCAACATTTTGCGGCACTCTTTCTGTCTGATTGCATGATCTGCAGCAGATAATTTACACAACGAAAGTAGATTTAAACGCTTTCTTACGAAGGTCGTCTTTCAGATCGCGCTGAAAAACTGAGCTTGAAATTCGTAACTATGCAGACGTTTTCCTTTGCAGCTTCAGAAAATATTCATGAGCGCTATGGATCTCAATTTTGTGAATTTTCGGCCTGCCTCTGTCACTGATTTACAAAGCACTTCCGTTGTGGAATATCTTCTTTCCGCAAAGGTTAATGTTCGGTTTGTACGCTTCTTGAAGTCTTCCTGCGCCTTTTTATCTGTCATCTTTCGTACACATGAAGTCGACATATCGGAGTCTTTTAATGTTTTGAAGGGAACAGCATCATCTTCTGTGGGGATACACATGGAAGGCCCACAGGGTGGAACTGCTGCTGTTGTAATCACTGGAGGATGTCGCTACTAGCATGACTGCTGCTGGAGTACATTTGCTGTGGTTCTTGGTTCATGGTGCATGAACAAACATATCTGCATTATTTATATAGCCCAACTTGAATTGATATGAATGTTTTTGGGGAAAATCTAGCTTTTCGAAGCAGTTTTTGCCTATATACGGAGCACAAAACTGATGCAAACTGTGTATCCATTGTCGGTAAACGACCACGTATTTATTTATTAATACTTCTATAATGTTGATTACAATCGCATTATTCTCTGTACTTGATGTCCTTGGGGTTCCCGGGCATCGCATAAGACGGTGCTAGATTCGGAGCACAGAGATGAACAGCGTAGTTACTATCTTCGCACACGAAACTGGATACTACCCTGGAGGTTTCGTATAGTGAAAACTCATTCCACTGTAGACAGAAATCTACGTTCTCACTACAAATTTCAAAGTACACTGGACAGCCAAATAACAGGTATAGGCGTGCGTATGTAAATAAAAGAGGTATGGAACCAATCAGAGTAACGCGATGCTTTCGGCAACACCTATATAAGACAAAAAGCGTCTGGCAAAGTTGATAGATTGGTTACTACTGCTACAATGGCAGGTTATCAAGATTATGTGAGTTTGAACGTGGTGTTATAGTCGGTGCACGAGAGACGGGACATAGCATCTCCGAGGTAGCGATAAAATTTGGATTTTCGCGTACGACCATTTCACGAGTGTACCGTGAAGATCAGGAATCCGGTAAAACATCAAATCTTCGACATCGCTGCGGCCGGAAAAAGATCGTGAACGAACGGGACAAATGACGACTGACGACTGACGAGAATCATTTAACGTGACAGACGTGCAACCCTTTCTCAAATTGGCTCAGATTTAAATGCCGGGGCATCAACAAGTGCCAGCGTGCGAACTATTTAATAGACCATCATTGATATGGTTAGGAAAGGCAAGTTACTCCACCCTCTGCGCCTTATCAAACTGTGCTTGCGGCAGTTTCCCACCACAGCTACTTTTTGTCTAACAGGTTTCNGAATAAGCAGGTTTAGTTATGGACTGGTCGGGAATTTATTTAAAACCCCCCGGCCAGTAATTTATTTTTGAAACCTTATTTTCAGCTTGAATGATCCCTTGAGTTTATTCGCGTAGGGTGTGGGTAAAGACGTTGCCTATATTAGTTGAGATGGTAATGATTTTGATCATGAGATGTTACTTATAAATACTTATATTTTATTGTTGTTGGTGTTTATCAGTTTTGTAATTCAATCATTCTCAATCCTTGAGGTTTTGTAAAATACGGTACTCTCAAAACAGTCTGAAAACGTACGTTTGCAGCGTTTTTTATACTGTTATTTATGATAACAATAGTTCATTTAATTGAAATAAAATAGGAGGCGGTTTTTTCGTTAAAGAATTTTCTGCGAGAACCTCACGTAAAAGGAGACTGCTGCCATCTCTGGGTGTTGAGATAAGACCCCGCTCCCGGCGGAGAGGTCGGCCAATCAGAGCAGGCCCGGCTAGTTCTTACATTTTTCGTAAAGATGGCCGTCGCTTTTCATCTTTGCCGAAGCTTAGGGTGGGTGTAGTACAGGCCCCATTAAGGACCCCATATTGGTGTTATTTGTTACTGGCAGCGGGTTAGGAAAGGCAAGTTACTTCACCCTCTGCGCCTTATCAAACTGTGCTTGCGGCAGTTTCCCACCACAGCTACTTTTGGTCTACCAGGTTTCCCCAGTAGACGCGTTGTAAATGTGGACCTTACTCCACCTGTCTGAAAAGTCTGGAGGGGGGAGGTAGAAGGCGGTAGTAGCAAACTCCCACCTAGTTGTTGATAAAAAACAGAAATTTAGAATACTGCAAGGCTTTCAAATTGCCACCAATACCCCACGAGTGGACTCGGAGGTGGTTAAGTAATATAAATATATGGTAATTTGAGTCTAATTGCCAGTATAGTTGTTAAAAACTCGAAAACATCGTGAAGGCGTGGTCTGGGAAAATAAATGTTGTATAATATTTAAATTGATCCCCAACCAGTTATTGAAGGTAGTTGGTATTTTTAAAACGTGACTCGAAGGTGCTGTTGGTAAAAATAAAGCGAAGAAAATGTTTTTTAAGTTTAAAAAGTAACATTTGTTGTATCTGTTTAGGCAGTTAATTTTTTTACGTCACGTTTTTTTCCTCGTGTGTGCGTGCTACTCTAACGAGTGAATAAAAGTTGATTAAAAACTTTGTTTTAAGCTGTTCTATTTCGCGTAAAGGCGTTGGGGGCGCGTATTTAATGTTTAAAAACAGTTATTTAAATTATTAGTACGGTATTTCGCCGAAAAAGGCCATAGTTTTTTAAAAGAAAGCTTGAAAAGTGAGCTAGGAATTATTGTTTTTTGACGTGGTCGGAGGTCTCTGATTGGCCGAGAGGTCTCAAAGAAGATGGGATTTCGTCCGCCGCTCAGGGATGGCATCACCATCGTTTCTTTTTACGTGGAACTCATTTTAAAGTTAAAAAATTTGTATCAGGAAAATTAAAAGCATTTAATTAGGGTTGTCAAATTATTATGACAACTTGACACTTATATGCAGGTCTGATATAACTTCACGTTGTTGCCTCTAGAGGGAGAGATAGCTATGAAAAGGGAATGCAAGGCAAGTGAATCGTCGATTGCACTGTGTTGCTTGGGAAGACATGGGCAACAAACGTGATTTAACTGAGTTTGAATGCGGGATGATTGTAGGCGCTCGAAGCGTCGGAACCAGTATCAGCAAAATGGCTGCACTTGTGAAGTGTTCGAGAGCAGCATTTATTAATGTTTACAGAGAGTGGACCACCAAGCAGAAAACCGGGTCTCAACGTCAAGCTTGTGGTCGTCACAGGCTACTGGATGCTCGACCTGAAAGGAGACTTGCCAGAGTTGTCTAGTCCAACAGTAGAGCAACAGTACGTCAAATTGTGGGGAATCTTAATCAAGTAGCAACCGCGAAGGTCTCTGAACGAACTGTTTGCCGCACATTACACCGTATAGGCTATGGAAGCCGACGACCTGTTCGAAAGCCTCTACTGTCTGCTTGAACAAGAGCAGACGTGTCCAGTTCGCAAAGGAGCACAAGGATTGGACAGTAGATGACTGGGAAGGGGTCATGTGGTCCGATGAATCACGTTTTCAGTTACACCACGCAGATGACAGGGTGCGAATATGGAGAATACAGTACAAAAGCATGGACCCCAACTGCATTGACACAACACTTCAAGCTGGTGGAGGCAATATTATGGTTTGGGGGATGTTTTCTTGGCTTCATGTGGGTCATTTGACTCCTGTGAAACAACGTCTGAATGCCCAAGGGTATTTAAGTGTTATCACAGATCACGCACATCCTGTTATGTTAATGGTGTACCCTGCCGGGGATGGATACTTCCAGCAGGACAATGCTCTCTGCCATAAAGCTGGCATTGTTCGCAGATGGTTCGAAGAGCATGACAGAGACTTAACCTTGCTTAGTTGGCCTGCACAATCACCGGAAATCAATCCATTTTGGAACGAACGGGGCATCAGGCAGCTGGATCCAGTACCATCAATTCTTAAGGAATTGGGAAGTGCAGTTTATCGGATATTGTCTCAAATTCCCCATACCACCTACCAACATCTCATAGAGTCCATATGAAGAAGAATCAATGCAGTATTAAGGGCAAAAGGTGGTCCAACATTGTATTGAAGGGTTGGCCATATTAATTTGGCCACTTAGTTTATATATGTATATGTATCTAGTGAAAAAGTGGTTTGATTTTAGTTTTGTGTATCATTTATAGGTTTAAAGATTTTTTGAAAATATGGAAATTTTTGCGTTATATTATTGAATATTTGAAGTCTTTAAGAAGCATTTTAAAATCAATTAATTGTAAGTTTTTTGATAATTGAAGCAATTCACGTGGCTTACTTCTATAGTTGGTAATAACTTGCCTGCAAAGTGCAGTTTGGGTTACTTAATTATTACAGACAGTGCTGCGATCAGATTGTATCGGTTAAATTAGCTTATATTTCACTCGTCAGGGTTTATGTTATTGTTTAAAGAACCAGGAATTTCCGGAACGGCGTTATGAAGGATAGATTAAATTATTTAAATTCAGAAAAATTGCTGAGTGCTTCCAGGAGTAGCCAGGAATTACCTTATGTTTTGTTACATATTGGCATTTTGCCATGTAGGTGCGGAAGTGTGTCATAATGACAGAGAAGTTACATTCCGACAAGAACTGCATTAGCGAGTTCATGTCTTGGAGTGTTTCTCCAAGTCCTCCTGGCACACTCTGGGGTGTGGAATGATTGGTTTTGAAGCTGGCTGGGCGCTGTGTAGGGGTTTCCTGCGCGTATAGGGGTAGAATGGGGACTGTAGCTGGCCTTTGAACGCCTATCGACGCCTGTGCGTACGATAGGTTTCGAGGCAGGTTTTGGTCGTCATTAATTTTTTGATACTTCGCCAGGTTTATAGCCGGCACTGAAACTGGCTTGGTGAGTTTTTGCTGTTGAGCTTTAATCTTTCCGGCCTGAACTTTGCATTAAAGTTTGTTCAAAATTAGTGTGCAAGTCCTAGCATATTAAGACACTCATTTGAGGAAACGCGGTGGTGTAGTGGTCAGACTACTCGCCTTCCACCTAAAACCAGCTTCGATTCCCGGCGGCATCGTTCCTGGATTTTCGAACGTGGGAATCGTGCCAGACGATGTCGCTTGTCGTCGGATTTTCTCAGAGATCTCCCGTTGTCCTCGCCTTTGCATTCCGGCGCTGTTCACTACTCACCCCGTATCTCCCCAAGACCTCGCTATTAAGATCCACCCAAATCTCTCCACTCAATTATTATAAAATGGTACTGACATTTCTATGGGGAGAAAAGCAGGTCAGGGTTGTGAAACAAGATGGCTACTGCGCAACTTGCATGCGTACTTCAATACTTATTATTTCTGCGTTTCGGTGCCTACGTCTACTTAAAACACACTTTAAATTTCTTACAAGTTCTAATACCACACAATGTTTATTCAGATTACAGTGAATTAAGGTAGTAACAAATAAATAATTGGCTTTAAATTGTTATGTTAACAAATTTCAAATAAATATTTTAATCAAGGCGATTAAATAAAAATCTAAGTATTAAAATATCCATAAAATCGCTTATATTTAACAATATTTTGTTACTGCCTAGCACAGAGCAGTGAGGTTTGTTTAGCACGCATGTCGGCAATTGTTATATATATTTTTTTCAATAAAGGTGCTTTGTTCTTGTTACCACAACAAAACATTTTAGTATTATTTGCTAGACTCAGTTTAAATTTACAAGTTTTCGCCGAATATTTTATTTTCTGGCATTAATAGAAATTTGTAAGTTTCATCGGAATATTAACTACCGGTAAGTACTTAAATACAAATAAAGTATTACAACACAGTCAAAATCAAATATAAGTCTCACCTAGAAAAGGAGACTGGTACTTTATAAACGTTAGCGTCAACAACGTCTGAATTAATATTTAAAAAGAATCGTATTTATTGACGTGATACCAGGCTTTGAGAAAAATGAATACTGAATATTTCACTCAGATAGTCTGGATTACACAGTATTTATATTGATTTCTGATCTCGTAATTTCTGGCACATCCAACATTTGAAAATTAAAAATAAAAATAAGTTTAGACGTGGCAATATACTTTTTCTACCAATTACTTACAAACTTTTGTTTTCAAGTGTACAGCCAATAATTCGCATCTTTGCACAGTNAATATACTTTTTCTACCAATTACTTACAAACTTTTGTTTTCAAGTGTACAGCCAATAATTCGCATCTTTGCACAGTAAAGCCGTTTGCTTATGTTTGCTTATTTTTTTCGTATTTTGCTGTTTGCGTTTTGTCTTGGGTTACCTTGTTTGGCTCGCGTATTGGAGGTCGTAAGTTCGACTTGGGTAAGTTGCACTGGAAGTGGTTATTCCCAACTGGTTTTCCATTCCTCTTGCACGCGTGTTAATGCTGATGAAGTTTATTGCAATCGCTTTCATATATCATGATTGTTCGTAGCCCCGAATAGCAATATACTCTAATTATTAAGCATCCAATTTTATTAACCAAACTGAGGTTGCTGTAATCGCATAATTCAAATAGGAACCGCAGTGACGTAGTGGCCAGGGCTCTGGCCCGCATCCAAGGCAAACCGGGTTCGATACCCGGCCGGGTCACTCCCGGGTTTCGCACGTGGGAACCGTGCCGGACGAGGCCGCTGGTCGGAGGGTTTTCTCGGTGATATCACGTTTCCTCCGCTCATGCATTCCGGAGCTGCCCCATTCTTGTTAAGAGCCGCCCAAACCTCTCTCCTGCACTTTGAGGTTTTATTTGTGTCTACATTCTTCAATAGCATAAATCTTGCACCTAACTATAACGCGAAAATTTACGACAAAAATATATTTTCCTCTTACAATCGCCGCTTCTATAGAAATATTATTTTGTCATATTATTTCCTTGTACCCACTTGTTTTACAAACCTGCTCTAGACTTCGGTCAAATTGTTTGATGTTTATTTTACGTCGCAGGCGTTCTTTAGGGCGTGCCAGNCAAACCTGCTCTAGACTTCGGTCAAATTGTTTGATGTTTATTTTACGTCGCAGGCGTTCTTTAGGGCGTGCCAGTGTAGAAAATCAGTTCCTATATTTTTTTGCGAAGTAGTTTGATGAAAGCGTCATGTAAGGGTGACTCTTTTTACTCTTTTTACTTGAAATTGCCAGAGTTCTTTAATTTTTTGTATGATTTATCTATTCTTCTACTATATCTAAGTATTTCGTTTAAGATAAAATGAAATTAATTTATTGACGAATAGTAAAACTTCTTGGCAGTGGGATATCTTCGACCCAAACAAACTTTAATTATANATGAAATTAATTTATTGACGAATAGTAAAACTTCTTGGCAGTGGGATATCTTCGACCCAAACAAACTTTAATTATAATAGTTTATTCATGAAAGTTATTTGCATCTAATACGTAAAATGATTTATCTGACAAACGCTTAAATCAAGAAGCCACAAGCATAACAATTACGTTAGCTAATCTTTCTTCAGTCGTGTTATCAGCATTGTGTCTGTACAATTTGCTTTCCTTCGTAAAAACCACTTTTAAATTGCTCGTGTCTTTAGAAGAGTTACAACTTAGATTAAGAAGTGTACAAGAACAGTGTCGTAAGAAAACCAGCCTCCTACAAATTAATAAATGTTATATGTTAAACCAGTGCGCTCACGACCAAACACGATGAAATTAATTTCTAGTGGGTTACGTCCAATAAACAAGTCAGAAAGAAAAATAAGTTATTAAATAACGAGCCTTCTTTCATTCGTTATATCGTTACAGTTTCTACGCAACCCTAAACCTTAAAGTAAACCACAGCGTCATATTTACTGCGTTGTAAAAACTTAAGAGAATTTTCACGCTCTGCGGTAGGTTACACATTCAATCGATGTTTCCTGGTAAATAATGTTCACGTTGCGTACCAGCCTGCATGCTAAAATTTTATTAATAATATTAAACTATTTGTTTTTGTATGGCTTACTTTGAATTGTATTTATGCCTTCTTTTTTTTCCATTCTGACTTATCGTGATGAGAAGACTATAATGTTAGGTTGTAAATAAATGCCACCGTCTAATTTTCAAGTCCGACAATTTCCCTTGACTATTGTAATTGAGAGGCCGGGCATTATCCTGCTAGAAAATGGGGTTGTCAAGTTGCACCAGGAAGAGGAGCGCAGATGGTCGCAGAATGTACTGGGCGTATCGCCGCGCTGTTAGACTTCCTTAAATCACCACCAGTGTGGTGCGGGAATCATAGGGAATGGCACTCCCACCATGACACTTCTCGTTGGTTTGGTGTGCCACACTGCAATGACGTGTGTATCACGGCGCTGGCCAGGATGTCTCCAGACTTGGATTCGGCGGTCGTCTGTATCCAGAGAGAACCGCGATTCGTCTCTGTACCCCACCCGTCGCCAATCCGCAAGCTGCCATGCTGCCCGTTCCCGGCAGAAGGTCACGCGTGCTGGTCGATGCTCAGGTCGTAGGGCATATCGCGACTACAGAACCCGCTCTGCTGGCCACCTGGATATGGCACTGGTGGACACAGGCGTATCCCCATCTGGCGTGGCATGTCCTTGGATGGTGCGCAGCGAAGCCCTTCTTGGAGTGCTTACAGTGTGTGGCACGATGGAACGATCCTCCCTGCTAGCTGTCCGACGGGGTCGATCTGAGTCTTCTCGTCGAGCGTGTGTACCCTCCTGTTCCCGCTGCAGCCAACGCCGACTCACAGTGTAGGCAGGACGGTTCAAGTGGCGAGTCATGCGCCGAAAGTTCCAACCTGCCTCTCAGAGGCTTGCGATGAGGCCTTTCTCAAACTCATCTAGTTGCGCAAAGGCTTGTTGAATGCGTCGNAACCTGCCTCTCAGAGGCTTGCGATGAGGCCTTTCTCAAACTCATCTAGTTGCGCAAAGGCTTGTTGAATGCGTCGTCAGGGCATGGTAAGTATTCACTGAACTTGGCTCTGTGACTCACACAGCTCACTCTGACACTAAGGCCTTCCTCGACGTCTTGCGTCTATGAATCATGGAGTGACACATATGCCCACTAGTTGCCCATCCACGCAAGCAAACCGCCTTACATGCAACATGTCGGACCATGACTATACTGTGTGGCATTATTTGTTGTACTCGCGTGACTCGTTCATTGCAATAATTGATTTTTGCAAACGAAGTCATAAACTGTTTCACCCTCATCGACAATTTGAGTTCCTCGATGGTAGTATGTATTAATATCTATCTGTTAGAGAAATATATAACTACTTGTTTATTGTATCTTAAAAATGCCCCCACCCCCCTCCTTCACACTTATCACACCATCGTTCTATGTTTTCAAACTATGATGTTTTAAATTATGAAAACACAATGTCTTCCTAACTAATATTATAAATGCGTAAGTGTGTTTGTTTGTAGGTTTGTCTGTCCTTCTTTCACGTCGCAAAGGAGCAACAGATCGACGTGATTTTTCGCACAGAGATAGTTGTAGGGCCGGGAAGTAACATAGGCTACTTTTTATCTCAAAAAAAGTCTCATTCCCTCAGGAATTTTTTTTAGGAAAAATAGCGCTCGGGGTACAATGCTGCTTCAATGTAAGTAGTTAGTGTGGGTCGAAAGCACAATGTCACTCAAAAAAGCGATCGAGGCCCTAAACCGAACTCTACAGGATTTAAGAAACAATACAGACATTATGGGAGGAATGGTTGTATTACTGGCTGGTAACTTCCGCCAAACTCTACTGGTGATTCAGAGGGCTACACCTGCAGCTGAAATCAAAGCCTCTCTCAAGTCGTCAAGCTTATGGGCAAATATCAAGAAATTCAGCTTGACGACAAATATGAGAGTGCGCCTCTACAATGACGTTGATACAGGACATTATGCTGATACAGTATTAAAAATTGGAGATGGGCGATTAGAAACAGATGCCGAGGGCTGTGTGTAACTAACACGGGATTTTAGTAATTTGGTGCAGAATGATACGGAACTGATTGCTAGCGTTTACCCAGCTCTACAAAGAAATATAAATGAAGATAAGTAGCTATGTAAAAGAGCGATTCTAGCACAAAAAAATNAGCGTTTACCCAGCTCTACAAAGAAATATAAATGAATATAAGTAGCTATGTAAAAGAGCGATTCTAGCACAAAAAAATGGCATCGGTAGTGATCTATTCTGTGTTTATGATCAGTGTCTGTCTACTAACAAATACCGCTGTTTCTCCTTATAAGTGTGTTACTAAAACCACGTGAGCGAAGTCGCGGGTAAAAGTTATTTCTCTATAAATAAATACGTAAAATTGAGCTGTGCCCACGGCTGTAGTCCTNGTGAGCGAAGTCGCTGGTAAAAGTTATTTCTCTATAAATAAAAACGTAAAATTCAGCTGTGCCCGCGGCTGTAGTCCTTGTGAGCGGCGCGGTGGCAACACTACTAGACTTCTGGAACATTCTTACTGCGTCTTAAAATATTATTCTTTGCAAACAACACAGAAACTGAACGCAGTCCTAGCAACAATGGAGACATCGGGTATAAATAGTCGCCAACAAAGGACTCCGGTCACATTTGTTTCCGAGGTGACATTGCGAATACGAGAAGAGTAAGAGAAGTTAAGTTGAGAAAGCGAGAGAGGTTATTGGAGNCTTGTGAGCGGCGCGGTGGCAACACTACTAGACTTCTGGAACATTCTTACTACGTCTTAAAATATTATTCTTTGCAAACAACACAGAAACTGAACGCAGTCCTAGCAACAATGGAGACCTCGGGTATAAATAGTCGCCAACAAAGGACTCCGGTCACATTTGTTTCCGAGGTGACATTGCGAATACGAGAAGAGNCTCCGTGTTGAGTAAATCTCGTCCCCGCTTCAGACTTCCTTCATGACCGTGAATAATGTGTTGGAGGGGGGGTGAGGGGACCGACATTCAATTAGCGTCATACCAGAGAATCAATTCGTCCTATAGATTTACCAGAAGGAAAATTTTCAACAGAAGGACAATCCTCGGTGCCCTCGCAGCACTAAAAACCACGCTCACCTAGCCACCACACCATTTATTTGTTTTTTATTCTATCCCGAGTGCACTGACAAAAATTTTTTTTAATGGTTTCAAGTTAAATACAAATGCGTTTTCTACGTTCCAAATGCATAAAGTTTGCTTCTGGTTGGAAATAAGCTAAGACAATTTCACAACATCGTGTAATGTTTATTTATTTTAATGCCTAAATTTTAAAGTCTAAACTAAATGCAACTTTTTATTTTATTTTACTACAAACTTTATGAATTATAAAATTACGCTAAAACGTTTTTTATTTAACGCGAATATAAAAAACACGAAAACAAAAGTAAGAAAATAAGAAACTGTTTTGAATAAATTATATGAAATGAATCGTAAGTTTCCTTTTCTTTAATATAAATAACTAAAAATAAATAAAACATTCAATACATTTTCTTATTACCACAGAGTAAACAAAACAAAAGACAGCCACCCTGTTAATTTTACATGAAAAGTATACGTGACTGATTTTCAAATACTCATATCTATGTTTGTTGACGTTATTGTCCACAACAATTTTTGATATCATCGCAAGACAATTGTTTGTGGTATAAAGTCACGGAAATGCATTTTGGTGGTGCAAGAGTGGCAGGACGCTTATCCGTGGTCCTTGTCTGGTTTCAGCCAGCGTTGGCAGTACTGCAGAGAGATCGGGCGCCGCTGCACCCAGTCGGCCACGGCAGGACGCTATTTCAACAAGCGCCCGACGTACGTAAGATTGGGTCCAGGCCGTCGGGGAGGACGCTGCAGANGTCGGCCACAGCAGGACGCTATTTCGACAACAAGCGCCCGACGTACGTCAGATTGGGTCCAGGCCGTCGTGGAGGACGCTGCAGAAGACCGGCAGCTGCGGCCAAGATGGCTATCGTCTGGAACTGTGAGTCGCTCGTTCTTGCAACTACTTAGCAAGGCGGCCTACACCTATTAACGTCTTACGTCTTTCACGCACCCTGTTCTAGTAGAAAACTTTCCTCTTCAAAACCTGCCTGCAATTTTGCAGTTACCTTCTGTGCAAGTGTGTCTATGCCAGTCCCCTTCATTATGTGGTCCATGTTACAAGTTAGCATAAAAGGTAGCCATGGTTCCAATCTCAGTAAGGCCGCAACATGTGTCCTGCAGTTAGAATACTTACTGCATGCCTGGGCTCAGCCCTGAGACACACTTAGGTCCTTCCCTACCCAGGACCTCCGACTTTCTTAGTTTTAAGCTGTTAGAGAATATTACATAAATAAACACCAAACACACTGATAGGAATCCACAGGTTTTATGGAAGTGAGTATAGACAATCTAAGACACGTAAGTCGTAGATAATATTTTTTCCTATGTGAGAAAATTTCCGCCGGCTTGATGCATTGATGTTGAGCTGTTCTTTACGCCTGAAATTTGCACGTTTCAGTGTGGTGTGGCCCTAAAGGAATGCACCATTCCGTTAAAAATTTGCCTTGAAAGTAAGCGGAAAATTTTATTTAGGACTACCCTTTCGTAATTTTTCTAAATTGGCTTTCAGAAACTGTTAAAATAAAATTTTAAGGCCGTTAAAAATATATATATTTTTATTTTGAGGATATTTTATGGCTTCGTTACATGATGTCAGTTATAAATTGATAAAAATGAAAAATAATTTGAAACATTACATTCAATATGGCTTTTACTTAAAATATTGACTCGTATAAAATAAAAAATAGGTACTGACACAAAGTTTAGTTATAAATTAAGTGTTTCTTGAAGTTACAGAAGTGACATTATATCAATTTATTTTACGCTTGGTTCATCTTCAATAGTTGTTTAACATTTAGCTGCTTTAACTTTAAATTGTATCTCTGTAGATAATATTGAATTGCGGATGGACACCACACAACATAACCAAGAAAATGTTCTCGTGACAATGTGATGACATGAGAAATTATTTTGAACTGTTGAATTTTTTTTTTTATTCTGAGATTTGTACAAAATATATATTAAGTTAGGTGACCTATATTTCATGCTGTGATTTAATTAAAGTAATTGTCCACCATTTTAATAATTTTCACGATTACTATTTTATGTCTCAACAAAAGAATTAATAATAGACTAGAAATGTTGACAATAATTTTCTACTCTTGCAAACCTTACATACTCGTGTGAAGCGAGTATACGTTCGCGCCCTCCGTGAGGGTGTGTTCCCAATTACTCTGGTCAAGTCGGAGCCAATTAATAATGCCCCGCCCCCTCATCAATAAAGAACGTGGTTCCTAACCCCTGTTTCTCCTGTAGAATTTCATAATATTAATGTAACAAGTTTAAACTGCTGTTCTGTAGAGAGATTTTTACAGTTACTATGCCGGCTTTTCCCTCTTCCTTCTTGGTTATAGGTTAAGCTAATGGTACACTCGTGGAGTTAGCCATACAGTGCGTCTAGAGTACAATTTCAATCCGGATTAGTGGCTTGAAGAATCTANTTCATAATATTAATGTAACAAGTTTAAACTGCTGTTCTGTCGAGAGATTTTTACAGTTACTATGCCGGCTTTTCCCTCTTCCTTCTTGGTTATAGGTTCAGCTAAAGGTACACTCGTGGAGTTAGCCATACAGTGCGTCTAGAGTACAATTTCAATCCGGATTAGTGGCTTGAAGAATCTANAGGTACACTCGTGGAGTTAGCCATACAGTGCGTCTAGAGTACAATTTCAATCCGGATTAGTGGCTTGAAGAATCTATCTTGTAACGTTACTATAGCCAGATCCAGACTGGACTGAAGTAGGAGAGGGGCGAGTACCTAATCCACTCCAGCTGGCAGGTGGACTGGAGTAGAGAATCCGGATTGAAATTTAGAGTAAAAATTTCCGATAGGAGTGAACTGGGGGTGAGAGCAAAAAAAATGCCGCCATTTTGGAAGTGTATTGTTTTCATATTTTCCCGTACGGACTTTGAAAATTGGTTATAAAAGCAAATCCTAAGCTAACTACTAGGGCAATAATGTCCAAAAAGCAGAAAATGTAAAATATTTGAACCGAAATCACCGAAAGACGTCACTACACAGCTTTCAGTCCATGAACACTTCATCTTCGCACTTGTTTACATGTCAATCCGGACTGCAAACTTTACCTTAACCACGACTTTCGGTCCATGTTCGCTCCGTGTTCGCTACGGTTAACTCCAGTCTGAGTTCAGTCCAGACCGAAGCTTTTCTCTAAACGTCTAAATGTCTCCATTCGCGGTCAGGGCTGCCGAGTCCCTCTCTGCCGCGATGCATGACCTCTCTTCCTCAGCCGTGAGACGCACTTAGGACCCACCCCTACCTCGGACGCACACTGACACTTACATAGAGGCTAGTTGGGGAGAAAGATGTTCGTGTGACTTAGGCAGTTTTAGATGGACCCAGACTCGCTGGCTACTTGTGTAACTTCCCCCAGTTTCTATCGCACTACTAGAAAAACTACAAAAACCCTTTTCTGAATGTCTTGAAGGGAAAAACACCCACAGTTCCACGATATTCTGCACCGACAAGTCAAAAGTTGCAACTATCCCACATAAACTAAATAAAAATTGTATAAATTTTTAAAAACTTTACAGCATTCATAAAGGAGAAAGTGTAGTTATTTTATTTAGTTTAAATGTTGTATAATATTTCTATTTATTCAGAAAATAAAATTGGATTTTTGTACATTTTTGGAAAAGTTGCCCCAAACTTGAAAACACGAATTCACAGCAGTTTTGTTTTAAATATATGTGCTTTAAATTATAAACACTGAATATATCAAAGTGAACTAACTTTTGTACCAGGAAGTACATGAACATTAGTTGTGAGTACTTGCTGGTCTCTTCAAGTCTTTCGTTTGACGGATCTCATGAGACTTGTTACTGCTGCTCCAGCCATTAGGCAGTATAACTAAGACAGCGGGTCGGAGTTTCAGGAAATCCCAATATTTTATTTTGTCCGCCTTTTCCCAGAAAGTCGCACGCCGTGTGCTGCCCTCTGAACCACTAGGGACGCACCTAAACATCCGACAGCTGCGGAGAAGGAATGGTGGGAGGAATGTTCCCAGGAACGTAACTGTCTCCGCGCCTCGTCGACTGCTTGCCGGCGTTAACTCCAGATTGTTGTACGTGGCGTCGTCTTGAACTGTGCGTCATTGCAGTCTCCTTTNTTCCCAGAAAGTCGCACGCCGTGTGCTGCCCTCTGAACCACTAGGGACGCACCTAAACATCCGACAGCTGCGGAGAAGGAATGGTGGGAGGAATGTTCCCAGGAACGTAACTGCCTCCGCGCCTCGTCGACTGCTTGCCGGCGTTAACTCCAGATTGTTGTACGTGGCGTCGTCTTGAACTGTGCGTCATTGCAGTCTTCTTTCCCCGACATGCACCTTAGAGCACAGTATTGGCTCCGTTGTAATGAATCTAACCCGTTAAGTCCCCGTATCCCTTATATAGTCAATTCGTGGTTTATTCGCGCTTATTTAAACCAACCTTTGAACAATCATCCTATGTATGAAGTGTTTGGTCGTTTATTAAATGTACCATCTATCACAAGCATTTTATACTTCTGGTAACATAAAATGTTTATAATTTTTGGCTGAATTGAATTTTCACTTACATTTCATTAATAAATTATAATAAAACATTAATAGTTGATATGACTAAAGTCAGTGATAAAATAGGTATGTTAGCAATGCCTAGTAAGAAATAGTTCTTATGCAAAATGCTATCAAACTGAGTGCGCACGCATGATACACAAGGAACCAATGTTTTGAATATTTCCCTTGAGATAAATATGACCTGTTGAAATTCTTGCGGTTGTCATTTGTGAATGGTTGATGCTGATAAACGCGCAATTCGTCGTTCACTGGTTGGGTCAGGGACACTCGACACAACGCACATTACAAGAATAAACCATTCCAATACTTCAGCTCGTAACTGAATTCGGGACTGAAGCCTACTCCCGGATGTACCAAAGATTTGTCCAGCAGTGCATTTTAGCTCTGGCATGAGGACCAAAGGACGAATTACCTTTACTATATCACATCGAAACATATTACAGAATAATACAATGATTTTGACGTATAAATAAGTAATTATTTTTATTGAGAAAATGCGTAAATGTACAATATAGTTAATTTAATACATGTATTTTTCGAGGAAGGAAAAATAACATTTTATGGGCCCTTATAGTTAATTTTGGCCCTAATTTCAGTTAAGACTTGTGCTTATTTGCTATTTTAACTGTTAGCAACAAATGTGCTTTAATCTTTTTTGTGGTTTAGTTATCGGAAGGTAGGAAAGAACAAATATTGTCGTTTTTATAAATAGACTAGCAAACCCGGCGAACTCCGTTTCGCCACCAGATGGCTTCGTTTTATGCAACATTTTGTTTGGTGAT
>NQII01006029.1:98371-137244 GCA_002778355.1 Clitarchus hookeri | reverse complement strand
TTTTCACTTGTGGGGGAGGGAAGGGTGGGAACGTGCGACAGAACACGCAGAGAGACAAACCATTATACGCTGAAAGCAAATATTTCGTGAAAGCCACAAAACATTTTTTGGGGATTCACCTTTACCATTTTTCTGTAGTATAAACACAGTTATTCGCTTGTCATCACTAAACTGTTGTGGCAGCTAAAAAAAAAAAGTATTTTTTCATTATCACGAAAATTGGCAAGAAGACTTCTCTACAAATTATTTTTCTCGATGTGATGAAAGCTATGGTGATGGCAAGCAGTGGGAAAGATGAGCGGACAGCAAAGTGAGTGTTACGTGGGGTATCACAGAATAAGTGAGAGCGAATATACATAAATTAAATTCTGTGTTAATTCTTTTGATGTATTGCCACTTAGCTCCGCGAGGCTCTGGTTCAGTACTGACTACAACGTGCTGTGAAAANTTCAGTACTGACTACAACGTGCTGTGAAAGACCGCACATCGGTTGGGCCATAGTCTAGTGCGCTCGTCTCTTGGTTTCAGTTTGTGGACTTCCCGCCAAGCGTGAGTCCACCTCCGTGGCGTGTGGGTGTACGGCGCGAGGGGTTCCGGGTTTGGGTCCCGGGTAAGGCAAGTACGTGAATTTGCGTACGTTAGTACTGGTCGCCGCATACGGGACATTGTAACTGAAAACCGTTAAAAGACAAATACACGCCAATGAATGCAGGGGGAGGAGAGAAAAAACAACTGTTAAAGGGACTCTCTGCTAGCACTGTAACCGCATTCGGGAAAACATGGGTTTACTTCCCGGTTCAGACATCCTCATTGTGGGTGTTTTCTANTTTTTTTCGAAATCGCTCTATGTGAGTGGCGGGATGATAAGTTAATTAAGGCCATGACCTATTTACACCCGCTTTGGATGTCTGAGTACTTCCTTTATCTTTGCAATGACCTTGCTAACGACGAGACGTTAAGAAATATACCAAGAAATAATTAATGTCACTTTTGTGTCGTGTGAAATAATTTGCCGGCAAGTGCAGCTGGAATTCACGACATACATCGTTACCCTCACGAGAAAACCTCGAAACTCAAAAAACCTGATATCAATAATTTTGACAAGTATGCTTTTTAACTCAGATGTGAAGATCAATTTTCATTACAGATAAGTAGTGAGTGTGCGAATTTTTGTGTTTGAAATCTCTAGTGGAGTTAAAGGTGCCTGTTTCTTTTTTATAGGTAATTTTGAAACATTTCTAGAGATACGAGCATTTCGTAGTCAATCAGTTGAACCTTTTTTAGTTTGAATGGAGAAATAACGTGAAATTGAATGTTATTACGAGGTACTCAGTACGGTAACGACATCGCGGTTTCAGTTCAAATTTATTCAGTGTTGTGCGACGGGATGGAGGTCACGACGTCGGTCCTCGACGACATCTCGCAGGCCCGGTGACTGATCGCTAACTTCCTTCCTCTCTCTTTATTCAGTTCAACGTCTGACGGCGCCTCTGTTTGGCCGAGATGCTAGTTACTCGTGATTTCTCTTGCTCACTCTTCGTTTCCAGCGTCGGCAGCTCTGCGGATTTATCTCCGTCAATACGCCGTTACCTTGTTTGTTCTACCCGTGAACTGTACTCTGCTACTGAACACACGGTGTGTTTAATCATCTGTAAATTACTCCGGCAGCCCCGCCTGTTATACGGAACAACACGCTCGTGCAAATATTGGTCCACCTTACATTAAATAAAGGACATAATAAAATAAAACCTATTTTCAGTACGTACAACTGGAGGCTCAAGAATTATACGAATTCATTTCGAACAACAGCACAATGCTCAATCTATGTGCATCGTATATGTAGTTTTCTGTGGCCTTAGTATTATAACTATTTCTGTGTGATGTTTTGCTTACTGTACCACGTGTATTTGCTTAATTAACTATTCTCGAAATCCTTTTCAAAACTAATTTTTTTTTATTTAGTTTATAGTCTTGCTAAGAATTGCTGCACCCAACTACTAATTTATAAAACACAAATACTCAGGTATTTTTTTTATACATAATAAGACGTGCCGTTGAAAAAGGCAGTTTTCTCTTTTTTTTTAGCCTAAACTGTTAAGAAGCAAAATTTTTCCCAATTTTTGATAATATTTTAATATTTCCGGATGTGATATAAAAATAACTAGGTAGAAATACCGAATAATTTGGAAAGTAATATTCATCATGTTTTTAGTGTAAATATAAGAATTTACAGACTGAGAGAAAAGTAAACAAAATATTTATTTGCATAGGATAAAATATATTTAGTTGCCCCAGCAAAATATTTTACTGAATAAACAAAACTTGAGAAGCAACAAAAATAGTTTTGTTCGTCTAACTAAATACACGTTTGAATTTTAAAAAAAAACCTCTGCTTTGGGGCAAAATAAATAAGACTGTAAAAAGAATATTTATAATCCATTCACGGTTACTTCAAACTTTTCTTAAGCCTTGCTATAGTTCTACTTCCAGGGTATTCCTCCACCTCGTGCAAACTAAGCTTAACTAAGTCTAAAAAAATTACACCAAAGAACAACGTACCGAATTCGTGCGCACTCAGATGTAATTATATTTTGCATGAGAACTATTTCTTACTAGGCGCTACCAACACACGTATTTTTTCACTGTTTTTATTCATATTTATAATAAATAAAATGTTGTAATTTATAAATAAAATACGAGTAAAACTCCAATTCAACGATAAACAAGATATTTTTACGTTTCAGAGGTATAAAACGCTAGTTGATACATACCATACTTATGAAATACACGTCATGCATGGGGTGATTTTTTAAAGGTTTGATTTAAAAACTGTAAATATTTGTTTCGCCACTCATTTGATTGCTTGCGTTTGGAAATACAGATTGGGAGTTTATTTGTATCAATTAAGATATTAACAGTGTTTGTTAGTGTATTTACTGATTGTTAGTGTATTTACTGATTGTTAGTGTATTTACTGATTGTTAGTGTATTTACTGATGCTTAATAATGGTATAAACATCTTAATAAAACCAGGCCAACAGGAAACTAAAAGATGTAAAATTTAGATATTTATTTGCGCACGATGTCTAGTATTTGAAATGTATGTGATAAAAAATATTCACATTTCAACAGTTGTCACTTTAGCTGAGGTTGCTAAGAAACTGGACACAGCGTTCAGGCGCAATTCATCAAGGTCCGGATTTCAGTCACGCTTCATTTTCTCTTCATATTAACAGAAACTGTTTAATGTACTAGAGCCAAACAAATCTTAAGTTACACAAACCAAATCTTTGTTTGGGGCAACCAATTAAGAAGAACATAATAATTTGGTTTCAATAACAGAAAATCTAGCTATCAAATTTATAGAGAGGTTTCGTGGGAAAGTTATGTAAAATTTACGGGAAGTTCGTTATTGAAAAACCAATGTGCCCGTGGAGAGTTCTGGAGATTTTTTTTACTAACACGTTTCCGTTAACTAAGGGAAATTTTTTTAACCATGAAGAAACAAATAAAAGTGAGCTTAGTGACGATCAGAGCTGCTGGCCAGCGACCCACAGCAAAGTTCTGTTCTGTTTGTTCCGCCGCAACTCTGCACGAAANGTGACGATCAGAGCTGCTGGCCAGCGACCCACAGCAAAGTTCTGTTCTGTTTGTTCCGCCGCAACTCTGCACGAAATAAAATAACCGAGAGTTCAAATGCACACACAAATACTACATATAGGTATATATATATATATACATATATAAACACGCCGTTCTTTGCGCGTTGCAAACTGACTACTTGCTGTCAGAAAATGCAATCAGATTAAGGTAGGAATGTATGGCTTAACGTCTCGTCAACAGCGAGGTCCTTACAGACGGAGCAAGTGGCTCAGAGAAGCAGGAACGGGGCAGGAATCGGCCGTGGCATGTGGAAAGGGGCTTCCGCCTGGTGTGGTTGCAGGAAACCTTGGAAAACCGAAATCAGGATGGCCGGACGGGGAATTGAACCCAGATTACCCCGAATGCAAGTCCAAAGGTTCGTCGCTGCTACAACTCCGTCGAAAGTAGTGTACTAGCATATCGAATTACTTATGTTAGTAAACAGTGTGCCAACCTTACTAGAATCCACGTGGTTTTGATAGTTGTGTAGGAAGGTAAGCATTTCAATGTTTCGACACGGAGATCATTTACTGCGTATATGGTATGCGCAATCTACCCATAATCCCTCTCTGCCATGAGTTCGTTTGATTATGGGTTGTTTACGTCAAAATGAGCCCTTTTGAAATCAACCTTTAAAAAAATTTGCAAACATTTTAACGGGCGCTTTGACTGGCGCGCACCAAGTAAAGGTGGTAACGACGGATGGGAAAATAGTTCCATGAATTAACGGTGAAATAAAAGTATTACGTAAACATTAATGAATTCTGGAATGATTGTTTTTGTTTCCGTTTTTTAAATGTGTTTAACAGTAAGAATGAGATAATTTGTAAAATATTTTTTTTTGTAATAACTTTACATTTTCACTTGACCGGCGCACGAAGAAAGTGATCAGGTTGATGGTAATGTTAATTTTTCATATGGTGTAAGAAAACACAATGTGCATAGAAGTAGAACTTAAGCAGGGCTTTCAAAACGTGCTCAGTTTACCGTGAACAGCCTTCATGTAGTTTGTAGGATGTTATTGACTTTCTTACAGTGTTCCGTGTTTCACTNGCTCAGTTTACCGTGAACAGCCTTCATGTAGTTTGTAGGATGTTATTGACTTTCTTACAGTGTTCCGTGTTTCACTGACTTACATCTCGGTGCTAGTGGTTCCGGTTTAGTGTCCATTCATGACTACTTCCAGATTTTCTGAAGACGTGCCAAAGTTTCTACTTTCAGGATGTTGTTCCGCTTCATGCAAAAAAAGAAAGCTTAACTAAGTGTACAAAACTACACCAAACGAACAACGCACCGTATTCCTGCGCACTCAGTTAAATAATAGTTTGCATGAGAACTATTATTACTACGCGTTACCAAAACACCTATTTTCTCTCTTTTTTTATTCGTATTAACTGTAAATGGAATATTAAAAATTATGTGTAAAATATAAGTAAAATGTCAATTTAACCAAAAATGTTTTAATATTGACAGAAGTATGAAAGTATTATGATTCATGAGATATTCAGGAAACAACGGAACACGTCATGCACAGAGTGAATTTTTAAAGGATTGATTCAAAATGTGTGAAGATACCGCGAAAAGACTAGTCAGCAGCAGAAGAATCTAGGAGTAATATAGCTTGGAAACACTTGCAGGCATCGAGACGCGATATGACGTCAGCTGCTGTCCTGCGTGNGAATCTAGGAGTAATATAGCTTGGAAACACTTGCAGGCATCGAGACGCGATATGACGTCAGCTGCTGTCCTGCGTGATGAATATTGCAGGACCGCTATACACTCGTCAAGCTACGAGCGACGACAGGCAGACAGCTGGCAGGACGGCCGCTCCACAGGAATCGGAGCTCTCTCTCTCTCTCTCTCTCTCTATCTCTCCCCCTCCCTCTCTCACTCCCTCCCTCCCTCTCTTTCTCTCTCGGGGAACCGCAGACCAGTCGCGGGAAAAACCGCGCTCTTGTTCGCCCACAGCAGTCGATCGATGCGAGACGCGATCGATCAACGTCGCTGCGAGCGGTCGATATCGCGATGCGTGATAGTCCCTCGCCCACACCTCGCATTTCACGACTTGCGCTCCATAAGTATTCAACTATATTTGACTATAGAATCTGAAGACGAAGTACAGCCATCAAACAAATTTGGTCCAGTAATCTTGAATGTGGTTGAAAATATGTCACACCATGAACGTTTTTTATTTGGTTTACCTAATCTCAATTTTAGTATAACATAATTTTTAAAGAGTGATAGCGCTGTAGTTTTACCGTGCCGCACATTACAAGAAAGATTTTTTTAGAAATTTGTAATTTATTTTCACTTTATAAATTGCGCCTTTTTCTTGCACTATGAAAATAATTGCCTTTGATTTTGTGCTAATTTAGTTCATAGTGCACTTGATACGAAGTTATTATCTCCGTAACTTTATTTTGTTTGTAGTTATTAGTCGCCGTTTTCAAGTTTATCACTGAAGGAAAAAAAAAACAGTTTTTTTTATGCGCACCAATTTTATTGGTCGAACTCGTCAAAATTCTAAGAAATTTAAAATATGTGTGAATGCCCAGTATAAAATATACATCTTTTTCAGGCAAATATGAATGTGTTTATGACGTTTTGGTGGCATCACAACTTTATTTGAACAAAGTTATTGGAAGCAGTTTCAGGGAAAAATTTTACAACGCGACCGGGGCTTCGGGGTGAGGCTAAAAGCAGGTGTTACCTATTAACTCCAGTGCATAGGCTACTGAGTACTGTGGCTGTATTTAAGGGTTTACCACTCTCCTTACAAGTACAAATAAAATACGTTTATATTACCCGGTTTGGTATAATCGTGTATATTCTGCTTTGGAAAGAGTATAGAATGCCGGCTAATCAACTAACCCAACGAGAATTATGTCGGATTCACTTACGTCCTACAAGTACGGCACGAAAAGTGCGATTCAAACTGAACTACCAGTTTAAAACAAGTCGCTTCCGACTCAGGACGATGAAAAAGCAACAGCCACCGATTATCGATTAGAAACGATTTCTGTTTTTGTCGTATCGTGCAGCACTGCAAACAGAGTATACAACGATGTAAAACGAAATTGCTTGACTAACTTTACTTGCAGTGGAAACCTTGCACATTGCAAGGGAAAATTTTTACCTCGTGGTGCTTTTGCGTGATATATGCATTTTTTGTCAGCACTATGTGTTACACATTTCTCCACATTCTCGGTATTTGAAACTAGTTGGTTTTATAAGCGCCTTTTAAATTGTACTGAAAACTCTTAAATTTTGTGTTAGTTGTAGTGCTACAAATTCAAGCAGTCACATCGAAGTGTCTTCCTGGAGCTATGTGATTGCAGCGTTACTTTCAGACCTCTGAAATTGAAGTAGTCACACGAAGGGTCTTCATCAATGAATATAATTATAAATTGTTAACGGTAACGTGAGCACTTTCGAAATCAACGTTTGAAAAATAATCGCTGTCCGTTAACTGCGTGTATTTCAACGGAAACATTGACTTACATGCTGTCTGCAAAATTGGCAACGATGTAGAAAAAATGGTTTCAAGTATTGACGTAAGAGTAACGTTTAAATTTATGAAACAGCGAATTTATTTCATTTAGTTTCTCTTTGTTTCATGCACAAAAGTGTAGGAATGTGTTTATTTCTAACATATTTACATTCCAAAAGATTTCGAAGTTACGTTTGACTAACGCATGAATAAAGTGGTGTGACAATGGCTATGTTTATTTTACTTATGGCGGAGGGATACAAAATTGATGAGAAAAATATAACCTACGCAGGGTTTTTAAAGTCCTTTTTTACCGTGAACATCCTTTACTTCCTTACCAGGCATTAAATTTACCGTATAATAAAATTACAAGAACCGTGTTTGTAATAGACCTGAAGAACGATTTGTTCCGCACTGACCCGTATCCAAGAGCTCAAGAAAATGGCGGACACACAAAAACGTAAAACCGTATACAGCTGTTTGTGCTAGAACTAGGGGTGATATAAAGTTTAGCTACATGCAAAAATATGTGTATTGTAAGTGTGAATAACGTAAACAAATTAAAACAACTCAAATAATAATAAAACAAAGACAATTTAAAAAAAAAAACGTGACGCTATTACTTATGAACGATTAATGTTAAAGTTTCATACCTGCACAAAACTTTTAAAATTAAATAAATGAATCCATAACTGAATAACGTCACTCTGTAGGTACTCATCAATATATAAAAAAAAAATCGCTAACTTTATAAGTTGTTTTGGTCTTGTGTTAAATGGTGTGGCGTTAGTAAAGCAAGAGATGTAGGTTCTAGTCCCAGTGCAGGCAAGGTAATGCTTTTTTTCATGAATTATATTATGAAATATTTTTTCCCCCTATTCTTTGCTANAGTCCCAGTGCAGGCAAGGTAATGCTTTTTTTCATGAATTATATTATGAAATATTTTTTCCCCCTATTCTTTGCTACTATTTAATAAAACTTGTTATCTACAAGAAAAATATTTTAATATCCAATTCTCAATAATGTAAGTTGTAATACAAGCATATCGTTTGTAATATTACAAATTTCTGAATTGCAGATAAGAAAACTGTTTGTAGTTCTACAAAGGATTTTCTTGCAACGTGTTTTATGACTTAGTTTTCGGCTNAGTCCCAGTGCAGGCAAGGTAATGCTTTTTTTCATGAATTATATTATGAAATATTTTTTCCCCCTATTCTTTGCTATTATTTAATAAAACTTGTTATCTACAAGAAAAATATTTTAATATCCAATTCTCAATAATGTAAGTTGTAATACAAGCATATCGTTTGTAATATTACAAATTTCTGTATTGCAGATAAGAAAACTGTTTGTAGTTCTACAAAGGATTTTCTTGCAACGTGTTTTATGACTTAGTTTTCGGCTNTATTGCAGATAAGAAAACTGTTTGTAGTTCTACAAAGGATTTTCTTGCAACGTGTTTTATGACTTAGTTTTCGGCTCATTAAATACGAAAGCAGTTGCTTTAAGAGTCAGGAGTGGGGAACGAATCAGCCATGACCCGCAGTAAGGCACCTTCCCAGCATTCGCCTGGACTGATTTCAGAAAACCACGGAAAACTAAAACAGGACGTCCGAGCCAAGAATCGAACCCGGGTCTTCCCTGATGCGAGTTCGAAGGTGCTACTACACGAAACTTAGTTCGGGGAAATCGCAGTAGTCATGAGTTCATTCGCCAAAGAGAAATCGNTTCGAAGGTGCTACTACACGAAACTTAGTTCGGGGAAATCGCAGTAGTCATGAGTTCATTCGCCAAAGAGAAATCGGAGTAGCCGTGAGTTCATTCGCCAAAGAGAAATCGCAGTAGCCGTGAGTTCATTCGCCAAAGTGAAATCGCAGTAGCCGTGAGTTTATTCGCCAAAGAGAAATCGCAGTAGCCGTGAGTTCATTCGCTAAAGAGCTTGTGCTGTTCAAACCGTAGAGTGAANTATTCGCCAAAGAGAAATCGCAGTAGCCGTGAGTTCATTCGCTAAAGAGCTTGTGCTGTTCAAACCGTAGAGTGAATATCGAGTAAAGTGATTTCGCTGACTGCGCACAACCAGTCTCCGTGTCCCAACATTGAACTACTTTTCTGCAAACACGACTATCATAAATGACGTGAACAATATTTGAGGTTAGAACACTGTTTATGTAGACAAGTACTTTGAGACGTTTGATTCTTAATGCAATTAGATTATGTTCGATGTAGTAAAGGTATTTTATTTATATAAAAAGGCTTGTCTTATGAAAATTATGATACAAATCAACACGTTCATCACTGTTGAACATGTGACTTCGACAGTTGTGTTGGTTTGGGGTAGGTCAACTTTAGGTACAAGTGCAGAAGGCAAAGAATCGGTATACGTCGTCTCTAGTCCATGATTGCAACCACGGTGGCTGAAACTACTGCGAAGTCACAGGAACACCGCGGGCATAATCGCATTACGGCGTGAAGAAGGGAAATCCAACCTCCAACGCAAAGTTGGGAGGGGCAAGTGTGACTGCGAAGGAGAAAGCGACAAAGCCGTGAGGGATCACGAGCCGATGAGAATAAAAGAATGATTCAGTAACGAACGAAGAGGAGAGGAATTTGGGGAATGGCAACTTTGCAGTTTCAATTAAGACGGATTTTGAGCGTCGTTCTTAGGGGAGCCTACCCGTGAGTTCGGGCCAGTGTCTAATTGCGGTTCCCGATATCCAATTATCAGCCTCATTCGTCATCCTCGGCAATCAACACAAATTTCCCGTGCACTGATAAAGCGCCTCGCAAATTTCGACCGTCACGATAACTTCGCAGAAAGCCCAGGCTGAGAGTAATTTTTTTCCCCGTCTTTCACACCTGCGAGATTTCCGTACTCTTGAGCATATACCCGATCTCTAACATCAATAGATCAAAACTGTGCTGGTGCAGCCCTCTTCTAGATGGGACCGAAGATAAACCCAAAATTAAATTAACGAGAGATTAAATAATATGGTAGGAGAATTGCGTTGCCACATCCGTACTGTGACTTTCGTTTTCCATATGACTAAATTGAAACTTCTGGTATTGCCATATTCAGTTATAACTGTCTGAAGTCATATGGTGGGGAAATGTTCGTGGCCTTCATTTTACACTTTCGGTAGCTAAGTTAAAAAAAAAAGAAACTTATTTAAAAAGGAGAACAAACCCAAATATACACAGCATTATTAAGACTTTTTTAGGGAAGAGGGGGCGGGGTTTAACAAACACAAACACGTGAAACATTGGAATACAAAATTATTAAACTTTTTTTAATGTGGAAATTTGCTATTTTACTTCAACACGTTCAGTACTCGTGACCATGATGGACATGTTGCACATGAAGGATGTTTGTGGTCAGAACTGTACGCAACAAGATGTTCTGAGAGTCTTCCGTGTGATACATCTGATTTGTTAGATTTTCTGTATTAATCATTTGTGAATGGTTAATACTGATATCAAATAACATGCAGCACGTTCATCACTGGATGCAAGAAGCAATTTCCACACGCGTACAGCACACTTCATAAAATTTAACTATTGCAACACTTGAGCCTGAAAATTAATTCGGGACTTAAAGGGTTAAAGTGAGTTTGCCCACAGGTCCGGAATAAATTTACCCAATTCTTGCATGAAGTTTTGAGAATTTGTTAGCGTACCTGCAACCTAGGGGTCGCAGAAAATACGCGAGGAATGTACATATTTTGGACGCAGTGTTTTTGGCTGTTACGGTGTTCTCATTAGAATTTTTACGTTTTTCTACGTAAAATGCGACCCTTTTCAATAGCCCAGGAAAAGTATGTTCTCGCCATTTTATATCCTACCTAATGACATTTCTTTATAATGAAAAAGTGTTTGCCACCTTGGCTCATTATATTAAGCCATGATTTTCTTGGCTGTTGGCACTGTACAACAGAGACATATTAGAAGTCACATGTCCCGTTTATATTGCTGTTCATATAGCAGGCAAAGGATCTGTGATGTTGCGAGGCAACATGTAGAGGATGGCGTGAAAAGAAAATATGACAAACGAAGAAGAGGCAAAAACGAAGTTACATTATTTGACGAGCTCACTATATCACCTCTGTGGTATATCAACGTTGTCATCATCATCACCATCATCTTTGTGGATTAGGTGATTACGCCTGTTACGGTCTCGAAATAAGGCCATTTCTTCCTGAGTATTCCAGCATCTCTTCGATGTCTCAGTTAAAAACGTAGTTCTTGTTTCGAGAACCCCTCCTCACTCATTCTCCCTATACGATGCAACCATTTCTGCTGGTCCTCCCTTATTCTTTCATTTACCTCATAAACATTAATATATCTNATTCTTTCATTTACCTCATAAACATTAATATATCTTATTTTTTGATCCTGCATTTGATCTATTTTGGAGGATTTCCGAACTCTGTATTGATGATGTTTTTATTAATAATTGATGTTTCTCTGCCATTCAAGAAAATGGAGAACGCTGGCTGGTAACTGGCTGTGATGGGATAACTGATACCAGTAAGCATATAGGCTACCATTAAATATCTGTACACCACATGTTTCAGAAGGCTCTGGCAGAAATTATCCTAGTCGTGACTTATGACTATCTTAGAAGAGATGTGTTTGACGGATTAGGGTGAAAAGTGAAAGTAAGTCTGGTGCCTTAAAATGGGACCTCTTGTTTATGTAGATCCAATTTCTGACAGAAATCCAATTGGCGAGAAAGGCTCCAAGGCGATGTGAAGACAGCTTTCCTAAAGGAGTAACCATTAAACGATTTCTCGCCTTCTTAGTAGGGAATTGTGCGTTAGGCTGGCAACTTAACACGTTAGTATCTATTTGCTCGTGAATGTTCAGGGTTTTAAATAAATGACAACTAGACAAGAATAAGGAAAAACTATTCATGATTTAAAAAATACTTAACTTTATTACTTATAATGTATGAGATCAAGCTAACAAGAAAATTGAACTACGGTGAATTGTGTACTTGATATGGTGCCGTCTTGAGGTTTGTGCATGGGACATTCAAGGCGATAGTCGCTCAGGCCTGCATTGTTAAATATTGTCATTTACACCTGTCTTTCCACCATTCCTTCTCCTCCACCGTATTCTACTCTTCATTTCGCTATTTCATTCGGACAAGTATATTTGGTTTGCTTACATTCTTTTTCGTCCCCTCAGGTTCGTCAAGTCTTTTTCCAGTATATTTCACCTCCATAATTTTTCCGGCATCATCTTTACCCACTCTCTGCGCATAACCATTCCCTCTCGTTCTAAGTTTTTATGTGATCTCATTTAAGTTTTCTTATTATTTCTTCCTCATCTAATGCAGTTCTGTGCTGTTTTTGTACTATGTGCTTCCAAATAAAAAATGAGGGAGACTGATTTTTCGTCTTATGCTTATGTTCCCGACGTTGAATCACGTTNAGTATATTTGGTTTGCTTACATTCTTTTTCGTCCCCTCAGGTTCGTCAAGTCTTTTTCCAGTATATTTCACCTCCATCATTTTTCCGGCATCATCTTTACCCACTCTCTGCGCATAACCATTCCCTCTCGTTCTAAGTTTTTATGTGATCTCATTTAAGTTTTCTTATTATTTCTTCCTCATCTAATGCAGTTCTGTGCTGTTTTTGTACTATGTGCTTCCAAATCAAAAATGAGGGAGACTGATTTTTCGTCTTATGCTTATGTCCCCGAAACTAACTTGTGTGACAAAATCACGTGGACGTTTCTTTACATGTTTTAAGCATGCCCATGATTTCGTTAAAAGTAATATTTGGCTTAACATGTGTATAACTTGATTGCGTTCAAAGTTAGCCAGAGTAAGTTTAGAAACACTTTAAAGCATCTATTTTGCAAACGATGAGCTTGTTTTAGTCAAATGCCTCGTTTTTTTTANTGTTTTAAGCATGCCCATGATTTCGTTAAAAGTAATATTTGGCTTAACATGTGTATAACTTGATTGCGTTCAAAGTTGGCCAGAGTAAGTTTAGAAACACTTTAAAGCATATATTTTGCAAACGATGAGCTTGTTTTAGTCAAATGCCTCGTTTTTTTTGCAATAGAGACAAAAATCAATGTAGTGTTAGACTTATTGAAGTTTGTTAATGTGCAGGAAGTATGAGTACTCTACCNACAATAGAGACAAAAATCAATGTAGTGTTAGACTTATTGAAGTTTGTTAATGTGCAGGAAGTATGCGTACTCTACCCTTTATTTCTTCTACGCGCATATTCGTACCCATAAAATACATACAATGCTTTTTCCCGAAACGAAATTCGCTAATAAAGAAGCTGAGACAAACATCCACTGATACTTGATACATAAGTTCTGTTTTGTTCACTCAATTTCTGGCAATAGATTATTTGATATACGTACTACTGTTAATAACTAAGTTTATGCAGTCTCTATCAGAAAACTAAAAGCACTAATTATTTTTCTTGTCTCTCTTTTTGGAGCCTATTCCAAAGCGTTCTTGAATATTACAACCAGTTGTAATGTAATCATGAATTCCATCAAGTTTATTTAAGCGTTTTATAATTACGTTTGGATGCATAGCTTGCTTCCAGTCTGCCCTCCGCTCGACCGAGAGAGAGATATATATAGATATATATAGCTACTGGCATATTAAAGAAGTTTGAGGGAAAACTCGAGTCCAATAACGCAGCCAGTCTGTCACCATGTCAACGACGAGACGGGAACGAAATCATGAAGCTGACAAACAGAACGAGAATCTCAGATTAATATATAAACTTTGTCTCTATGAAATAAATTCCTCGCTAGTTCGCCATTCACCGCGATAAACGAGCACTTTCTGCGATATGAAGAAAGTACCCGTGAAATAATAATTTATTGGAATTTAATCCACAGACATACAGGCTATTCAGTGTAAAGTGAGAACTTTTGAAAGCCCTATCATTTGGAATAATAGTAAATAAATATATTTTATTTTAGAATTCGACGTTAAATTCCAAGTGCGGTGGAATCTACACACTGTTTTTATAACTTATATGGCAATATTTATTTAAATAGGTGGTGAAAGGACAAAAAATAGCTGAAAGAAAAAAGTATGTAGGGCCTCAGAAGTGTCCACTTAACCATGAACAGCCTATAAAAATGTACATTCTAATAACAATATTCGTAATATTTCAGAAAACGCAGTGGAAGCTTGAAACTGGTATGAGCCATTTACCTACATCCATCTTCAAGCAGAAACGCACTGAGCCCACACACTATATATACCAATTTGTTCATTCCACTATACATTTAACATATTCCCAGACATGTGAAGGAGAGTTGCTATAGTTACATGGTAAAGGCCGCGGGTAACATCGAGAGGCTATTCCAGTTTTCTAGTGGTACTATGCAACCTCTAATAAGGCGATTTATTCTGATTTTGTTACGGTTCTAAAACAAAAGCTGGAAAATTATAAATTGCCTGTTAATTTTATTAAAGGCGCGTTATATTTTGTTTGAAATGCATTATCAGAAATCAGGCATAAGAAACAGTTTCACCAAAATATCTATAAAAGCCATTATCATTCGATTTTGTGGCGAAATCGTCCCTTGGGCTTCATTTAGGAGAATACTTCTCAAACTATGGAGACGGTACCTTTAATATAATTTCTAACTTTGTACACCTGTATTGCCAGTAGTATAACCACATTACCGCTGAAGTAAATCGAGTTGTTTCGTGTTGCGTAGTGCTTCTGGAACCATGAAATGGTCTTCTTTAAATGAAACGAATTTTCAAGGGAGTGCACTTCCTACCGCCTGAATCAGCGACATCAAACTGTGAAATACACGTCACTGATAGTCAGTTTAGTAACCGGCATCAACTGGCGAAGCCACACTGCAAAATAAAAACATTTGTTAGTGGCTACAAAAACTGTTTGGTTGATGCTTTCAAACGCGAAATTTTGTTGTTGGTAGAAAACAGATTGTGGTGTCCAATAACACGTAGATTGACTAGTACGAAAGCTATGTAGTGCCCACTAACATATTTGTTAATTGGAAAAAAGTTTATTGGCTGCCACGAAATATTTAGTTAGCAGAAACAGTATTTTTGCTATCCACAGTAAAACATTTTGCTGCGACTGCAAAAATGCATCCGTTATACATATTCTGCGCATGCGCTCTGGCATATTCGAAGTGGCCACGTCTGGCCACGAAGCCATATTTGTCAGTGTTCGGTTATTTGCACCAGGGTACCTACTTATTCATGAGGTACATTCGTAAGTACTCATAAACGGATTATAGCACTCCTTTAGTACAAGTATGTAAATGTTAAACATATATTATTCCAGAAAATTAACTTTCCATGGGGTGAAGTGCACAAGCCTTGTCGTGTGCGCCACTTATTAGATTTCTATGCTGAAGACAACATTTGAAAGTCGAGTGAGGTAGCGTAATGGTAGCACGGTGAGCCCGCATGCAGGAGGTCCAAGATTCGAAACACGCTTATGACGACGTCGAATTTAGTGTTTAATTGTTGTTAGACCACACCTGCCTACAAAGCCCGCACCCCGCAAAACACATTTGCGAACCTCACTAACCAGTGTTGCTGCTCGAACTCATTAATGCCTATAAACACACTGAATTTATTGCTGAACAAAAACGTATTATTTTTTAGTTTCCACTAAATACTGGAAGGACAAAAAAAATTTGTTGGCAACACATAATATTTTGTCATGTCTGTATTGACAAAAGAATATTGTGGTCGCCAGTAACATTCTTTTGTGCGTAGACATTTCAAGCCAGCTGTGCCACAACAACGAACTGCTGTTTTCTCATTACAGCTGTCAAAATGACGTAACTGAAGAAATTTACCAATTCAAAAGCAAAATAAATATAGCTTTAAAAAAAAATTCTCTTCTTTACAATTAAGTTAATTAATTGTGTAAGCCAGCGTTTTACTAAATCCCGTATTACGACATAATATTANACAACGAACTGCTGTTTTCTCATTACAGCTGTCAAAATGACGTAACTGAAGAAATTTACCAATTCAAAAGCAAAATAAATATAGCTTTAAAAAAAATTTCTCTTCTTTACAATTAAGTTAATTAATTGTGTAAGCCAGCGTTTTACTAAATCCCGTATTACGACATAATATTACACATCATGTGGACATAATTCATATGATTNTACACATCATGTGGACATAATTCATATGATTCCCAATCAAGTCCATGGAACAAACTCTATTATTTTCGTAGGTTCCAACACAACACATAGCGGAAAATATTAAAAATTATATTTGTTTGGTGAAAATTTTAACTATCCCATTTGTTTACATGCAAAACGAAGAAAATCTGGTATAAATTCAACGCCAGTGCTAAATGGCGGCAAAAGATTTAGTTGCCACATTATTAGCATTGAACTCTTCCTAACCTGAGTACGATAAACCTTAGTCCAATTTAGTTTAATTCTACTAAGGTTAGAAACAAAATGAGATTTTTTTTATGTGAGAGTTTGGTATAGGGAAAATTTCAGCCGCTAGGCGTGCAGTGTTCAAAAGAGGTCACTTTCAATTAAAATTTTAAGCTGAGTTTATAATAAAAAAGAAATATTTTACTTTATTATGAAGTTATTTAATATTTGAATTACGATTACTGGTAAAATTTTGTTTTTTAACGTATAAAAAGAAAGAAAATCCGGTACGCATGTAACACTAGCGCTTATCTAGTGGCTAAAAAATGTTGGTTGCCAAACTAAATGCTTTGAGCTTCCCGACCTGAGTAGAATAAACCTTAGTTGAGCCAAACCAGTGATTGCGCACGTCCTGTGACTAACTCCATTTTTCTGTTGTTCTCGTCCATGTGAAACGTTTATTTCGCACGGATGCCTGTCAGTCTCGCGGCAAACCCCGTGTATAGTGGAAGCGCCGCAAATATTACACTGCGAATTTAGCACTTGNGATGCCTGTCAGTCTCGCGGCAAACCCCGTGTATAGTGGAAGCGCCGCAAATATTACACTGCGAATTTAGCACTTGGCAAGTTTAATTGGATCGCGCGCGCGGCTGTGTACGCGCAATGAGTAACGGTGAACTTATCGACGGGTAACTGCTGTTTTACTTTATTTCTTTGAAAACGATGAGCGGTAGATACGGTTTACCTCATTGCGTGCTCAGTCAGATTGGCATTCGAATAAAACCACCTTTTACGACAGAGTAAAAACAAATGCGACGGTAAAATTTCATTACTCATAACTACCGAATTGATAATGAAATTTGTCGACTGAGCATCGTTTGAAACTTTAATCAGAGTACTGTGTTATTGAACCAAGCCACATACGCGTCCCAAAAAATCACAATTTTGGAATTTCAAACTTTAATAATTTTAAATTTTTTAAAATTTTTTGTTGGTGCTTCCTAAAACTGTAACGAATGGTACGTTTAGTAATAGGCTGTAAAGACGGTTCGAGGCAATGAGGTAACTCCATGTAGTAGTTGATTATGTTACTTCCATCTCGTCAAACTTCACTTGTAGTTGCGTTTTAAATCTTAGATCTGCAGAGTTTTAATAAATTACAGATAATCCTGTTGTGATTGTTTAGTTATTTTAACATGAGTTTATTGCAGATTTTAGCAGAAAAACTAAGATATTTTTATTTTGAAAACATCTTTTAAGATACGTGGGCAGAGAATGTGGCTTGGATACTATGTTAAACCATTTAAGCGGAAGAAAATTTTCATATTTGTCCAATACGAGAAAATATATGAGGAATCTAGGGCAAAGAATTCAGGAATAGGCGCCAGGCGCTGGCGGTCGCCATGTTTTAACGTAACACGACCGCCATCTTAAATCTGGCTGACCTTGACCTTGACCCATGAACTTGACTCNTAAATCTGGCTGACCTTGACCTTGACCCATGAACTTGACTCCATGCCCGTGACATTTTATAATGTTGAACCCAAAAAATTATAAAAAATACTAAAAAAATTTTGAAAATGTATTTTTAAAATGTAAAACTTTTTTTTTTAAAATTATTATTTAACAATTTATTTTTAAAAAAATACATTTCCGGAGAACTTCCCCCGACCGGCCCTCGCTAATATTTTTAATCGTTATTTAATAGGTCAATNAAAAAAAATACATTTCCGGAGAACTTCCCCCGACCGGCCCTCGCTAATATTTTTAATCGTTATTTAATAGGTCAATTACTTGCCTTCGTTAATTAGTCTACAGGCCTCCACCCCCTTACAGTACCCTTCGTCGCCATATCACATCTACTGACCATTTATTTTTAGTATCGCTCACAAGAGCGCACCGATGTTTCAACCACCAGAGATAATTTACTATTGACAAGAGTGTTATCGACCTCCACCGAATAGTGTCGAGGTCATGTAAAATGCCATAGTTCAATTTTTTTAATGTTATTATTTATATTTAAAATATGGTTTCACACAAAGCGAGTTGTTCAAATAAATATAACACAACATATTTTTTTACAAAAAATTTATAATTCATAATCAGAAAAATCCAATAATTGTTATTAATCTTCTTTGAACAGAGTTCGAATTACATGTTATTTTAATCTGCAGGTCTTCAATTATGTTTTCTGAGTATCTCATAGAAGGCTGAGCAATTCATGTATGGTGGAAAGCAGTAGTGCTCTATGAATGGCCGCCCAAATCACATGATCGCTACGAAAACCATCGGCACAAGCAGCAGAAGTACTTGTCTCCGATTCATCATCCATAAAATTATCATTACTGTGTAGACTTGACTCCTTTTTGATAGATGGCTCTATGATGCTAGTACAAAAATCTGGCTCATCGACACCAGGTCTGTCAGCAGAACCGGCATCAGTAGCCTCAGGAGTACACATATTGCTGGTCGTAGTTGGAGGGGGGGGGGTGCAGGTTCATCTCTGGAACCAGAGGCAGAATCATCCGTGATACGTATTGACGCGAGGACCTGGCATCGACGATGCACTCGGCAGTGTCTAGTCGTCTGGTTGGTAGCATCCTTCTTGAATCCAGGTTGCTGATTATTTCGTAACTCTCTGTCCAAGCGTTGGGCAAAGATGAAGCATGTGAGGACAGAGATCGTCCACGTAATGATAGCCATGTACGAGAACGTGACGAGTGTTCAAAGGCAAATTTTCGTCATAATGAATGTGGCATCTGCACAAAATGAACAGAATCCGAAAGGGCTGAAAGATTCCATAGATCATACATTGGCTAACTCGATTTCCTGTCTCGCCACGAAAATGGATATTCAGAACCACAGCAGGGACATATTGGATGCCTGCTGCGAACGCCTGGGAAAAATCGTAAGTCTTTTGATGGAGACGCATGACTAAACATATAAAACACAGCAACTGAAACTATTTTTATTCAGTGCGATGTAGGACATTGCTAGCGACTTACATCGGACGATTTAGTCGGTTCGCTCGAAGTATTTAATCGCCAAGAGGGCTAAAATTTGGCGCGAACTTATGAATGAAGAAATTGTTAAGCTCTTTACTCATCTCGAAGTGCTCGGGGAGAGGGGTGGGGCACCCATAGTTGCAAAGACCGAAATAGACGATACTGCTGAGCCTATGAAGAAGCGAAAACATTATGATGTACAGAGAGATCGGGACAATGGATCGGATGCGGATTTGCCACACAAGAAAAAAGTATGGAAGAGAGTCTTCAAAACCAATACTCTGTATTGCCGCTACCTACGATCGTGCACATCTCGTAATAATGATACAACATACAGTATGGTTACTCGGTGCTGATTGAATAGAGTTTTTACCCGGTGGGATCATCCGAATTGGCGATTACAATACACATGGAACCCTCAGACTTTAAGAACTTCTATTTCGCAAGGAGCCCAGGGAGTTTGCAGAATTCGACTTGCTGGAATACAAGACTTCGCTCAAACTCACACATGCACTTTACCAATATAATCCTGAANGTTTGCAGAATTCGACTTGCTGGAATACAAGACTTCGCTCAAACTCACACATGCACTTTACCAATATAATCCTGAAACATGTGTTTATGAGGACGAATATCACGAAAAAATCGAAATTCTCGCATACCTCATCAGCGGCCAAGCACTGAAAAACAGCGAAGTTCTGAAGAAGATATACGACGACATGAACACCGACTAAATATTCTGGGACGACCCGCACGAGCTGGTCGATAGGCTGCAACTACTGCTCGCTTCGCAATGAGTTGGAAATTACTCCCACACTAACGAGACAATTTCAATAATCGAATAATTGAAGGAGGGAGGCTACAGAGAATGAGTATATTGGGAATCGCCAGTGAACTGCACACATCTGCTAGACGCAACTGCCATCGCCGCAAGGTCGAGATACATGGGAAGAACGACTTATTTCAAGTCGACCTCGTTGAGATTATACCATATGCTCGGATCAACAAGGGCTACAAATACATGTTGTCTGTCATTGGTGCATATAGCAAATTCACCTGGGCCAGGCGTGTCAAGTCAAAGAATGCAACTGATGTCCCCGAGGCCATGGCTGACATATTGTGCGAAGGACGTATTCCAAATATTCTAGAAACCAGCCAGGGCAAGGAATCCTACAATGCGATGTTCAAGGCCCTGATGAAGAAACATAACATAATTCATTATTCCACATACAGCAATCTCAAAGCTTCTATCGTCGAGAGATCCTATATGACTCTAAAGGACTAGATGTGGATACATTTCGACGCGAATAGCAAATACAAGTGGTTGGATATACTTCCTGAACTCGTTCGCGAGTACAATTATACCATTCATTCTACCACTCGCATGAAGCCCGAAGACGTGAATGACGACTCCCTGCTTCGAGATGTGTATGCTATTGCGAAGAGGAGGGATTCACGCAAGCCTAATGCCAAGGCTGGTGACCTGGTGCGCATCTCCAAACAGAAAGGCATTTTCGATAAAGGGTTCTCAGCTAATTGGAGCCCCGAACTCTTTCATGTGCGATGTACACACAACTATGCTCCGAGGATCTACTTTCTCAAGGATCTGAATAATGTTCCCAACCATGGTGGTNTGTGCGATGTACACACAACTATGCTCCGAGGATCTACTTTCTCAAGGATCTGAATAATGTTCCCAACCATGGTGGTTTCTACGCAGAAGAGATCCTGCCTACAAAGTTTCCAAAAGTATATTTGTTCGAGAAGGTGCTGAAACGACGCAATGGATGGTCGTATATCAAATGGTGGTGCTTCCCTGCCCACTACAATTCCTGTGTCGTAGATGCTGGCATCAAACAGTAAACACCGAAGATTGCAATTAATATACATTTGTATGTATGTTTACACATGTCATACTTTACAGAATAAATTTTGTGTAAAAAGTATGCTGTGTTTTATTTATTAAAAAAAACTCTTTATATAAAAAATTATTTTGAATAAAAATAGTTGCATTTAAAAAAAAAAACAAAAAAAAGACAATTTGCATGTTCTCGCCACCATTCGGTACATGTCGATAGTAAATTATGTGTGGTGGTTAAAACATGAGTTACCAGTGTGCTCTAGTGGATGNTGTGCGATGTACACACAACTATGCTCCGAGGATCTACTTTCTCAAGGATCTGAATAATGTTCCCAACCATGGTGGTCTCTACGCAGAAGAGATCCTGCCTACAAAGTTTCCAGAAGTATATTTGTTCGAGAAGGTGCTGAAACGACGCAATGGATGGTCGTATATCAAATGGTGGTGCTTCCCTGCCCACTACAATTCCTGTGTCGTAGATGCTTGCATCAAACAGTAAACACCGAAGATTGCAATTAATATACATTTGTATGTATGTTTACACATGTCATACTTTACAGAATAAATTTTGTGTAAAAAGTATGCTGTGTTTTATTTATTAAAAAAAAACTCTTTATATAAAAAATTATTTTGAATAAAAATAGTTGCATTTAAAAAAAAAAAACAAAAAAAAGACAATTTGCATGTTCTCGTCACCATTCGGTACATGTCGATAGTAAATTATGTGTGGTGGTTAAAACATGAGTTACCAGTGTGCTCTAGTGGATGNTCACCATTCGGTACATGTCGATAGTAAATTATGTGTGGTGGTTAAAACATGAGTTACCAGTGTGCTCTAGTGGATGATACAAAAAATAAATGGTCAGTATATGTATTATGGTGATGAAGGTGGTTGGAAGGGGGTGGAGGCCTGTCGACTAATTAACGAAGGGAAATTATTGACAGATTAAATAACCAATAAAAAAAATTGGCGATGGCCATTCATGGGGGGACCTCTGTAAATGTAAGCTTTTTAAGTAAATTATTTAATAATGATTTTTAAAAAAGGAAAACATTTAAAAATAAATTTTTGGCATTTTTATAAATTTTTTAAAATGTTTATATTTTTTGTTTTTTTTTTAGAAAATCTTGGGTTCAAGGTCATTAAATGGCACGGATATGGGGTCAAGGTCATGTGACAAGTTCAGCCAGATCCAAGATGGCTGTCGGGTGACATCACAACATGGTGGTCGGCTGGTGCCTGTCACCTACTCCTGAATGCTTTGCCCCAGACTCCCCATATATATTCTACTTCCAAGCGAAACAGACTGCACTAGTAAAGAGCNTACTCCTGAATGCTTTGCCCCAGACTCCCCATATATATTCTACTTCCAAGCGAAACAGACTGCACTAGTAAAGAGCTATTTATAAACTTGGATTTAACTATTTAAATAAATGAATATGACATTCCCTAATTTCGATTTACAGAATATTTTAAGCATACGCTATACCGCCTGAGGTGTGGCCTATGTTACAAAATTGTTAATAAGTTTTAGCGAAATTTATTTTTACGACAAAAACTAAAATAAAACATGCATTGGCTGAAAACCAAGAAGAAAACATAGAGTTCATTATTTTTCTAACATATTAAAATATTAGATAAACTCGAATACCAAAAATCGATGTTTAGAACAAGAACTGCGGTACGGGCCATTCCAGGCCGAGACTGCATTAATATTTTCTCGTAGTTTTTGGACTGAGATTTAATTTACGGTATCAGTGTTGATAAGTTACATCGTGGTCACAGAGCAAATTANTCTCGTAGTTTTTGGACTGAGATTTAATTTACGGTATCAGTGTTGATAAGTTACATCGTGGTCACAGAGCAAATTATGAATATACTTGCTGTAACCTGAATGTACTTATTCCTTGCCGAGTTACTAACTAAATAATACAGCTTAGGATTTTCAGACAATTTTAAGAAGTTTTAAATAATTATTTTTGAGGATCTGATAATCTTCCAATGAACTGAATTTTATACTGTTTGCGAGTGACTACGCCATGGTCTGTAAGTAGCTCTAAAATTGACTAAATATTTCACTTCCTTATAATTTAAACATTAAATTTTGTTTATTATAATATTTTACATGAAAATTTATCTGTTTTTAACTGCACCATCCGTTCTAAACGCACTTTTCTTTTATCTACAATTAAGTTTAGTAGGCTAACGCTAAAAAAAAGCCTCAAATTCGTTTACTAAGTATCTTGTTCTGTCTACTTAACAGGGTTCGTCACCCACAGAAAACGCATTATTTTGCTGCGCGGCGAACTGCGAATAGCGTGGCATCCTCCCACTGTTACGTCGTTTCGATTTTTGTTTGTTTGTTTATGCCTCTGTATCAGGAACAGGATTTCTGTAGGTAGTAGCAGTTCATGAACCAGGAGGCATTTCTTATAGAGATGTGAAGAAATGTACAGAATTTGAGTCAAGTGACATAAAAGCTTATAAATCTTTCCCATTAACTTAGAGAATATCAGATACCAGAGGGGTCTTAAATGTTTGGCCTTGCCCAGTGTGGTTCTGTAAAAAGAAGAAAAAATTTATAGTAAAATACGTGTATTTTATTTTTGTCAAAGTCTCACAGTTGAATCCACCTAATATTTAAGAGTATCTCAAATTTGCATTTTTTTTTTGGCTTAAAGTGTTTGCTGTAGTAAAATTAATTTGTAATGAATTGTTTATATATTTTCATGTGGAGAAAAACTGAACACCTGGACAGAAAAAAATTTTGATGTTGCAGGATTTCATTAAATCCCTATTTCAACTGGGACAATTTTTGTTCCAAAATAATNACAGAAAAAAATTTTGATGTTGCAGGATTTCATTAAATCCCTATTTCAACTGGGACAATTTTTGTTCCAAAATAATATATCTACATAAAATTATATTTTACTTGGATAAAAAATACTTTGTCGAGTGCCTGAGAGATCGCATTCTCTCGAAGTCACTCAATGTGCAGTGTGTGAGTAGCAGGAAGCGAGTACTTTCGTACATTAACAAAGATGACNTCGAAGTCACTCAATGTGCAGTGTGTGAGTAGCAGGAAGCGAGTACTTTCGTACATTAACAAAGATGACGTAAACAGTCTGCATAACGTATGTGATTCAAACCTGCATTTTAATTACCAGTTGCATTTATGGCTTCGAAGTACGAGGCCTACAGTCTGTTGAATTCTTTTATGATGAAAAGTAAGCAATTTGTTAAGTACATCCAACAAGCATTTGAGGACTTTAATAAATCGAGGAGGGNTCTTTTATGATGAAAAGTAAGCAATTTGTTAAGTACATCCAACAAGCATTTGAGGACTTTAATAAATCGAGGAGGGAAAGCGATTTAGCAGTTGCAAATCTAACTTTTACTGCGACTGGTACAATTTAGTAGTAGAATGGTATAAAGACTGGATTCAATCAGAGCATATACATAAAAAAAANTTTACTGCGACTGGTACAATTTAGTAGTAGAATGGTATAAAGACTGGATTCAATCAGAGCATATACATAAAAAAAAGCAATTGGGGTGGAATAATTATTGGTAGGAAATAGAGTATTTTATCCATATGTTGCAAGTTTGCCTTTCAGGATTTAGACGAAAGATTCTTCGATGTATTTGTNGGAAATAGAGTATTTTATCCATATGTTGCAAGTTTGCCTTTCAGGATTTAGACGAAAGATTCTTCGATGTATTTGTTTGNATGTTGCAAGTTTGCCTTTCAGGATTTAGACGAAAGATTCTTCGATGTATTTGTTTGTTAAGAATACAAGAATTTCTAACATTGTGATAGATTTATTATAAGGCTGTGTGAATTTCCGTCAGTGCAACACTCCAATAGCTGTCAGTTACAACCCCCCTCCCCCCACGAGTTTGTTACTGGCTTGCATCATGTTTCTTCCTCATTTTATACACTTTCTATTACTCTCCTGCAGTGTACAGTATTTCATAATGATCGTTATTTCTCAAAAACCTCAGCGACAGCAATGGGAAATAAAACGAGAAATATTTTAACTAAGATTGTTTCAATGGTTTGAAATAAACCATATTTGAAGAAATGTAAACCAGGAATTTGTAGGAAAACTTGCTCTACATAGCAGCACTTTAAATTCTAACTAGTGGGAAACCACTGATTCGCAGTGAAATTTAACTACTCGAATCAGTGAAAATGGTTCCACTTAAAATCAGTGGAAAACCACTAATTGTTTCAGTGAAAAAATTTCACTGATTGAATAAGTGATGGCCAACTGCAGTGGCAAATTAAATATTGTTTTTATTGAATTTAGCCAAACAATTACGAGAGATAAACATATCTACCCTAGTTAAATATTTATTTTGCTCAATTAACCGTAATTTAAAAAATTAAAAATTTTCCGTAGGTGGCAGAGATTGAACTCCTATGCCCTTTCCAATTAGCTTTTTGACCGTTACCTCACCAAATTTTTTTTAAAGTTGACTTCATTGACAGACACATGTGCCATTGGACTTATCGTGTGTGGCGTTTAACGTTTGGCAGAGTGTGTGTAGTGTGCCGTGTGACGACCTCAAGTAGACCGACTAGATGACAAAAATTCACAGTTCACATGTACGCGACATGCGAACTGGAGGTCTGCCGCGTAGAAACCCGGCCGCGAACTCCCGATCCTCCGATTGCGAGTCGGCCACTCTGCCGCTGAGCTATGAAGTCAGAGCGTCAGCTCAGCTACCAAGTCACGGTGATGCAAAAGAGGAAAATGTATGCTATAAATTTACACATAGAAAGCGTGATATTTTAAATTGTATGCCCATACTTGTTATTTTTGGTTTTATTGGTACCGTTAGGATTGTTAAAACGAATAGTACATATGAGTGCACTCTCTGCATTTTAAACCTTCAAACAGAGCGCTGTGATGTTTACATAAAAACGAAATGAGAGTCATAAAAACGGAATGAAAGACTGAATGTTCATGTTACCTCATAAAATAGTGTTTTGAAACACGAAACAGATTTTAGAAAGTATTTTGTATTAGTTTTATTAGTTTATGCGTTGTTATTTCACTTGATACACGTTTTTAACGGCCATTGTTACATGCTGTTTGACTGATCAATCAGTTGAAAAAACAAATCACTGAAAAACAGTGAAAAAATGACTGCTGAATAACTGGAAAATATCACTGAATCAATAAGTGGAGGAAAATTGACATTTTTCCACTGATTCAGTAGTTAAATTCACTGAAAAGACTGTTNATCACTGAATCAATAAGTGGAGGAAAATTGACATTTTTCCACTGATTCAGTAGTTAAATTCACTGAAAAGACTGTTTAATCAGTTCGATACTGTTAACTGATTTAAACAATGAAGTTCTCACTTATTTAAATTTAAAGTGTGAAAAACTGCTATTTCGATTACTAACTAGAATGATCTAAAAATAACAATTGATTCATTTTTATAATAACCATAAAATAAAACAATTTTAATTGATTGGTCATTTGTAAATTTTCTCTGCGTGNAATTGATTCATTTTTATAATAACCATAAAATAAAACAATTTTAATTGATTGGTCATTTGTAAATTTTCTCTGCGTGAAGAATTTTTTACACCACTGAACCAATTTCAATAGTCTGCAACGTACAATTTTAGCTGCTGTGATGAATCCTCTAAGGTTTCGTGCATTTTAATGCCTATATGTGTTCGATCAATCGTCTTATTTTCATATGAACGAGAACATTTCAGCCGCTTCACTTCGCTACGAAAAACAGTCATTGCATATTAACCTGCTGAACGCTAATCAGCCATTTAGGTTAGCTAACCTTCCAAATCGATTTAGTTGACAATCTCGGCCTCAAAATTCACATTTACGACTGCAAAAATGTAGCGTTACATGCAAAAAATAAATGTCCGAAATACATAATTCTGATAAGTGTGTATTAAAAACAAAGACGTTAAAAANAGCGTTACATGCAAAAAATAAATGTCCGAAATACATAATTCTGATAAGTGTGTATTAAAAACAAAGACGTTAAAAAACTGTGTGTATTGGAAATGCCCTTTGAAGTATGGTCATCCAATCCATAAAAGTTTGAAGCTAGGAAATGTCNTAAAAACTGTGTGTATTGGAAATGCCCTTTGAAGTATGGTCATCCAATCCATAAAAGTTTGAAGCTAGGAAATGTCGAGAAATTGACAATCACAGTCGGTAAGTGTGACGACTCTTGCTATACCAATAGGACCCTGGAATCATGCAAGCAACAGGACCCTGGGATCATGCAAGCAACAGGACGCCTAGGATCATACAAAAAAGGACGCCTGGGATCATGCAAGCAACAGTACCCTGGGATCATGCAAGCAACAGGACGCGTGAGATAATACCAGCGACAGGACACCTGGGATCATACAAGCGACAGGACCCTGAGATAATACAAGAAACAGGACGCCTGGTATCATGCAAGCAACAGGACCCTGGGATTATGCAAGCAAACAGGACTCTGGAATAATACAAGCAACAGGAACCTGGGATCATGCAAGCAACATGACGCCCGAGATAATACAAGCAACAGGACGCCTGGGATCATGCAAGTAACAGGATCCTGGGATCATGCAAGCAACAGAAGCCTGGGATCATACAAGCAACAGAAAACCTGGGATCATGCAAGCAACAGGACCCTGGGATCATGCAAGCAACAGGGCCCTGGGATCATGCAAGCAACAGGACCCTGGGATCACACAAGCAACAGGACGCCTGGGATCATGAAAGCAGCAGGACCCTGGCATCATGCAAGCAACAGGACTCTGGGATCATGCAAGCGACAGGACCCTGTGATCATGCAAGCAACAGGACGCCTGAGATAATAAAAGCAACAGGATGCCTGGGATTATGAAACCAACAGGAACCTGGGATCACGCAAGCAACAGTACCCTGGGTTTATGAAAGCAACAGGACCCTGGGGTCATGCAAGAAACAGTACCCTGGGATTATGCAAGCAACAGGACCCTGGGATCATGCAAGCAGCAGGACCCTGGCATCATGCAAGCAACAGGACTCTGGGATCATGCAAGCAACAGGACCCTGGGATGATACAAAAAAGGAGGCCTGGGATCATGCAAGCAACAGTACCCTGGCATCATGCAGCAACAGGACTCTGGCATCATGCAAGCAACAGGACTCTGGAACAATACAAGCAACAGGACCCTGGGATCATGCAAGCAACAGGACGCCTGGGATGATACAAAAAAGGAGGCCTGGGATCATGCAAGCAACAGTGCCCTGGGATCATGCAAGCAACAGGACCCCTGGCAAGCAACTGAAAGTAGAAAGAAGAGACTCGCACGTACAACGCANAGGAGGCCTGGGATCATGCAAGCAACAGTGCCCTGGGATCATGCAAGCAACAGGACGCGTGAGATAATACAATCAACAGGACGCCAGCGATTATGCAAGCAACAGGACCCTGGCATCATGCAAGCAACAGGACTCTGGGATCATGCAAGCAACAGGACACCTGGGATCATACAAAAAAGGAGGCCTGGGATAATGCAAGCAACAGTACCCTGGGATCATGCAAGCAACAGGACGCATGAGATAATACAAGCAACAGGACGCCTAGGATCACGCAAGCAAAAGGACGCCTGAGATAATACAAGAACCAGGACGCCATGTATCATGCAAGCAACAGGACCCTGGGATCATGTAAGCAACAGGACCCTTGGATCATGCAAGCAACAGGACCCTGGGATCATACAAGCAACAGGAAGCCTGGGATCATGCAAGCAACATGACCCTGGGATCATGCAAGCAACAGGACCCCTGGCAAGCAACTGAAAGTAGAAAGAAGAGACTCGCACGTACAACGCAAATACTAACTCATGTTTGTCTTCATTCTTTTAGTAACTAAGTAAACTTTAGCACAAAATTCTTTGCCCCAAAANCAAATACTAACTCATGTTTGTCTTCATTCTTTTAGTAACTAAGTAAACTTTAGCACAAAATTCTTTGCCCCAAAATAAACTTAATTTGTACGAAACATGCGTGTGGAGGCAACTAACATACATATAATAGAATAATCTAGCTGTAGATAGAAATTTAAAATACAGCCTTGCATACCCGCACGTGAAAAGATGAGCTTGATGAGCTTTAAATACGCCAGTCATCACCTGGTGCGGTTGTCAATCAACTTCCGGTCAAAAATTTCACGTCGATATAAAAACGGAATTTACGTAGCGGATTGTGTATCCTGAAAGATCAAATTTTTGTGTGGTTTGTACTGTAGATAAAGTTACAAAAATACTGGTAATTTCCCGTACGATGGACATCTTCTATAGTTCAGTCACAGTTACTTCCAACTTTTCTGAAGCCCTGCTGAAGTTCTACTTTCAGACTATTCCTTATTTCCATGCAAATGAGGAAAATTAGACAAAAATGACAACGTACCGTATTTGTGTGCATGCACTTAAAAAATATTTTGCATGATGACTATTTATTATTAGGCACTACAGCAAATATTTTCTCCCTAGTTTTATTCATATTATTTATAAATGTAATATTATACTTTATAGATAAAATATATGTGAAAGTGAAGTTAATTAAAATATAAATTACATTTATGTAAATAGGAGTATCAGACGCTTGTGATACGTGGCATATTTAAAAAAGAACCGACCACGTGATTTTTTAAATGTTTGATTAAAAAAAGTGTGAAGAAACCGCGAATAGAATATATCGAGGTTTCACCCACTACTTGGCTTTGTCGGCACTACAATCTGAAATAAGACGTGTGGCACTGACATTACTGTAAATTCTTATTCTGAAAGGCCTGTTGTCAGAGTGCCGTTACACCATGAGTTATTCCTGGTCTAACGTACACTATTCATGCTGGATGCGAAACAAATTATAAATAATGTAATAAAGCAGATTAGAAAAAAAGACAACCGGCTTCAGTTCTTTCTAAACGCTGAGGTGTATCGAACTCAAATAATTATGTCTACACCTTGAGACAAACTGACATAAAGCGCGTATCATAGAATGAATATCACTACTCTGTGTGTGCCAATAGGAAGTAATTTACAACACAAATACCGGATAAACCACACCGCACATTCATGAACAACACAGTCAATCGGCATTTGAGTATGCACACAGAAAAAACACTGACATACTTTGTCGCTTCTATATGCCATGGCAGTTTTATATAATTATTATATATATNATGCACACAGAAAAAACACTGACATACTTTGTCGCTTCTATATGCCATGGCAGTTTTATATAATTATTATATATATCTATCTATCTCTCTCTCTCTCTTTCTCTCTATCGTTATATATATACTGAAGAGCCAAAAAAACTGGTATATGCCTGCGTATGCAAATAACAGAGGTATGGAACCAACAATAGTAACGCGATGCGGCCGGCAGCTAGATCGGTTACTGCTGCTACAATGGCAGGTTTTCAAGATTTAAGTGAGTTTGAACGAGGTGTTATAGTCAGCGCACGAGATATGGGACATAGCATCTCCGAGGTAGCGATAACATTTGGATGTTCGCGTACGACCATTTCACGAGTGTACCGTAAATATCGGGAATCCGGTAAAACATCACATCTTCGACATCGCTGCGGCCGGAAAAAGAATGTGAAAGAACGGGACAAACGACGACTCACGAGAATATTTAAACGTGACAGACGTGCAACCCTTTCTCAAATTGGTGCAGATTGGATTTGTGGACTGCCCTGCAGGATTCATAGTGTGAATTACCTCCTGCATACCTTCAGACATTAGTCGAGTCCATACCACGTCGTCTTGAGGCACTTCTGTGTGCTCAGGGGCCCTACACGATATTAGGCAGGTGTACCAGTTTTTTTNCATACCACGTCGTCTTGAGGCACTTCTGTGTGCTCAGGGGCCCTACACGATATTAGGCAGGTGTACCAGTTTTTTTGGCTCTTCAGTGTATATATATATATGTATATATAAGCCTAAAGCCACTCGGTACTGTCATGTTTTGAATAATACCAGTTTCAACCCTAACATTAGAAATTGCTATGGATTGTGGGCAGTCCCCGTAACTGCTACTGATTCCCATTGGCAATGCAACTAACGCCAGTGGATATCATATTTGAAATGTCGATAATTATAGATATGTATAAATATCGAACTTCATTGTTGTACAATTAACTATTTTAAACCAACGCCCACGGGTAGCACTCATAGATATAACTAGTACTAATCACCATTGGAATACGCCAGCGTACTGGTGGATACCAAGTGACTACTGCAGTTTAACATCGATATTTTCCGATATATCGAAACATGTATCAACTCCCAACTACATAATCGCTTGTTCTGCGTCGAGGTGCGCTCGGACAGCCATTCTACTGTTACAGATTCTCACTTATGTGACAACTCCAGGCTATCAGTGGATACTGTAATTGTACCGCCAATAACAATCGATACATGAAAACGTGGAATGTGCGTGTTGTGCACTCGTATGTTGTGTGCCCAGGCTCAGGTAGGCAGCTCCTGTAATAACTACTGATTCCTACCGGCAACACCATTCCATCAACATAGAATAGACATACTATATACTCATTTGTTCTGTGTTCATATGCACGTGGGAAGCTCCTGTAACTTCTACTTATTGACCACGGTCACGGTGAGGCAACTGCAGACTGTCGGTTGCAACTACATTTTCCAATGTCGATATAGGCTATTCACGGTAAAGTGATCACTTTTGGAAGACCTCTCATTTGGAATAATAGCTAATTAATATATTTTATTTTAGTCTNATTCACGGTAAAGTGATCACTTTTGGAAGACCTCTCATTTGGAATAATAGCTAATTAATATATTTTATTTTAGTCTTAGACGTTAACTTCCGAGTGCGGTGGAATATATACACTGTGTTTATTACTTACATTGCTATATTTATTTTAAAAAGTGGTTAAAGAATAAAATATGCCTGAAAAGAAAAAATAACTAGGGCCTCAAAAGTGAACACTTGACCGTGGAAAGTCTATAATAGTCGATTTACGGANATTCACGGTAAAGTGATCACTTTTGGAAGACCTCTCATTTGGAATAATAGCTAATTAATATATTTTATTTTAGTCTAAGACGTTAACTTCCGAGTGCGGTGGAATATATACACTGTGTTTATTACTTACATTGCTATATTTATTTTAAAAAGTGGTTAAAGAATAAAATATGGCTGAAAAGAAAAAATAACTAGGGCCTCAAAAGTGAACACTTGACCGTGGAAAGTCTATAATAGTCGATTTACGGANATTTTAAAAAGTGGTTAAAGAATAAAATATGGCTGAAAAGAAAAAATAACTAGGGCCTCAAAAGTGAACACTTGACCGTGGAAAGTCTATAATAGTCGATTTACGGAAGCATGGTATATATGTAGTGTACGGTCGCCTGTTGTGTGCCGAGGCGCACATGGGCAACCTGGGTAACCGCAATGATTGACACCGCTGTGGCGGCGCCAGGTGTCACGTGCCAATCAAGCGTCTGCGTCTGCCGTGATTTGTGTCGGAATGCGGTTCGCGCGCTGCCGAGTGGAAGAACCGCTCCAAAGTCCTGCCGCTACAGCGCAGTAGCTCTGTGCACAGCCGCTTTGAAGCGAAGCATACGTGGAATTCTTGCGTGAATTTGCACGCGAATGTAGGGTACATTCCATACGGAACGGATTTCCGCACAGTTTGCTTCAGTGGTGTAGCCAAACACGTCTCGAACGGAAGGAAGGTTGGGAGGGGTGGGGTAAAAAGTTACGCAGTGTTAGCAGAGCTTACATGCGTGTTGGTTATAACAAATCTGAGGAAAAAATATTACTTCATAATATAATAAAATGTGTCATAGTTTACAGCATATCTTTTACCACAATATAAGCGGGAGAGTTGAGAGATTTGGGTGGCTCTTAACGTCGAGGTCTTGAGAGCCGATGAAGGTGAAGTTAGGTGAGTATGAAGCAGCGCAGGAATTCCAGGGTGGGGTTAACGGGAGATCCCCGAAAAAAACCCCGTCGACCAGCGGCATCGTCCGGCATGATTCCCATATGCCAAAATCCGGGAGAGACCCTGCCAGGAATCGTACCCACTTCGCCAATGTGGGACAGCATTCAAGGATTTGTTGACAACCGTAGGGGCAAGGAAGGTGGTTACAGCCCTCAACCCTCCTTGGCTAAGTTCCTAGTTCTCACAGAAAACGTGTAGTAGTTTGTAGTTGGTAACCACGTGTGATGTTAATTTAACAGCTTTGTCACGCATAGTTTTAAAACATTGCGGAAGTTAACTGTATTTGCGGGTGGCAAATTCCTTCAACTGTCGGAACGCTATCAGACTCCACTGCGTTCTTGAGAGCATTATTAGATACAGTGAAAATTAGCAAAAAAAATTTTGAGCCAGCATATTTATGCTAACGCTCTAGCTAGTTTATCCTTAGATCATTAGATGATCAAGTTTTTGACTTGTCTAAGTTGTTTGCAGACCAAAAACCAACTTTCTGGTTTAAATTATCAAAGTTCTCATTGGCCCAATGAAATGGGACAGTAGCTTCATAAATGCAATGAGAACCATTAACGAAAGAAAACTGTCGGACATGTGTACAGTAAATTGAATCCTAGCAAACAGACAACATGTCCTGCGAAAAACCATTGTCTTGAAGTACTGTACTGTATTTCGCCAAATGCTTCTTCACGCAGCTTAATTGTAACAGCATATGAGGACCTATTCAATCGCTTATTCTATGCAAATTCATCAAAAGTAGAACATGTCCTAGCTCCGGACAAATTCTAGAACGATATATGGTACAAGATCACAATTTCACAAAAGTTTTTCATGCATTTTGTGCCGTGGAAAACTGTTACAGCCACTGGTGCGCCGTAAAAATGGCCACAGCTTTAAATNAGTTTTTCATGCATTTTGTGCCGTGGAAAACTGTTACAGCCACTGGTGCGCCGTAAAAATGGCCACAGCTTTAAATCATATTTTATTTAGACGGCAAAATCACAAAGTTTGCAAATGCCTCTTAGAACCCAGACATTGCATTGGGAGGCAAGAAGCTAAGTTCTGGGTACCGTAAGACTGTCGTGAAGACTTGGGAAGTTCACTCATACTGTCTTAACGTTCATTGCACAGCACGTGTTTTGTAACGTTCATCACACANGTGAAGACTTGGGAAGTTCACTCATACTGTCTTAACGTTCATTGCACAGCACGTGTTTTGTAACGTTCATCACACAACGCGTGTTTTGTAACGTTCATCACACAGCGCGTGTTTTGTAACGTTCATTACACAGCACGTGTTTTGTAACGTTCNAGTTTTTCATGCATTTTGTGCCGTGGAAAACTGTTACAGCCACTGGTGCGCCGTAAAAATGGCCACAGCTTTAAATAATATTTTATTTAGACGGCAAAATCACAAAGTATGCAAATGCCTCTTAGAACCCAGACATTGCATTGGGAGGCAAGAAGCTAAGTTCTGGGTACCGTAAGACTGTCGTGAAGACTTGGGAAGTTCACTCATACTGTCTTAACGTTCATTGCTCAGCATGTGTTTTGTAACGTTCATCACACAACGCGTGTTTTGTAACGTTCATTACACAGCACGTGTTTTATGTCACATCATAATCAAACAAATAGGTATTAAAATTGATGATATAGCTTAATATGTTGACATTCTTTATGACTTTTTTTATCAAACCGTTTATATAACAAGTAAAAAATCCTTTATTGGGACAAAAATGTATAAAAAATTTTTTGTTTACCAATTCAACAAATATATTTCGAATTGGGCTTTATATAGTTATAGGTATTTCTAGTACTCAGCCCTTTAATTCTAATGAACAAATAACATTTCATTGTATATCATTTTTAATTAATAAAATACGCATCATACAAATTGGAATGTATAAATTAATGTAATATGCAATAATTAATTAATTTTAAAATAATGGTACATAGCATACACTTATGGTCTTAATAAGTAGAGACTGAAAGAAAGTCACGAGTACGCTGACCTACTCAGGCTGGACTCAAAGGAATTATGTACGTCGATACTCAGCTGTTCGTAGCTATATCTAGTTAATTCTTTACCCATCCTGACTCCGTATACACAATTCCGTATGTAAAGCGTTAGAAGGATATTCTTGACGGTTCTTGTACGCTGTGTAACTCAATGCCCAGTGATCTTGCCTGAGGTAACAGATTTGCGAACCCTGCTACTTTCACAAGANTTGTACGCTGTGTAACTCAATGCCCAGTGATCTTGCCTGAGGTAACAGATTTGCGAACCCTGCTACTTTCACAAGATAGGAGCGGTTCATTTCACTATAGCTGGGCACAAAGGCTGCAGTCACGCTGACTGTGGTAACGAAGCACGTTTACTGTTGGATACAGTGCGCATCAAAGATTTTCTCATTTGCAGCATCTATAGCTATACATCTAAGTGGCTCTGAAAGTATACACTTGTGAAATAACAATCTGAAAGAATTCCTACCTGCAAATGCATTCATATTAGTTTTTTTTCTCTCCACATTCTACCTGGCTCACCTCCCGACTTTGTCCGCTCGGAAAATTAATTTGTCTGAAATTTACGCTTCGTTAATTGGAAACAAATTAGTTCCCCATCGGCTTTGCGCGCCTGGAATTAAAATTTGTTGAGTTTTACACATCCGAGTCTTACATTTAAAAAATACCGGGTGTATGTACATCCACACGGGTTTTGAATTTGTCGATGTAATTTGCGTTTGGAAGACCGAATTAAACATGCTTACTACGCAACAAGTTAAAAATCAAGATACTTTTCTGTGTATACAACTTCAAATTACGTACGGTAATGCTGTTTTACAAAAGTAGTATTATATCTTAGTGACTGCTATTCGACTCATTACTGACATTTCGTAGTGATACACACATAAGTTTTAATCAAGGAAATTAATAGTAAACCGCCCCCCCCCCTTACTTTGTGACAGGCTACCAACTATAACTATGTGACACTCAAGGTTTTGGGCATACATAGCTCTCTAGCGGCTCTGGTGATGAATCTATATGCTTGGAAAAAATCCGCGTGGTTGCTGCACCTGTTGAAAGTCTACGATTGGATGCCCAGTGTTTTCTGTGTTATTAAAGAGAATCCACGTGTTTACAAACTGCAGTGCGATTTTCTCTTTGTTCGGTGAGACTAAAATAGTCTCGTTGGTGTCTACTACATCCCGTTTCCTCAGAAACCTGGTAAGTTAATATTTTCATATCAATAATATCAGCTACAAAATGCGATCTTTGCCAATCTGAAATGTTGATTCGTTTATGTTTTACGCCCATTTTTGTGAAAAATCGGAACTTAAGTACCCAACAATGTGACACTTGGTTTTTCCCAATTTTACGACGTTTGGTAACGTATTTTCGTTTTGATTGTTACAGAAATGGCGCCAGCGAGTAGAAAAAAAGGTGGACAGTCGTCCATATAAAAATTATTCAGCGGAAGTACTGCAAAAAATCTTGGATGACGTGAAAAATAAAAGGATCAGTGCTCGCCAGGCTCACGAAAGGATACATCGAAACGTGATTTATAAAAGGATGAAAATGTGAAAGGAAGATGAGTCTTTTTCGTCTCGTAATCCTGGTAGACAACCAGTATTATCAGGGCTACAAGAAAACGTGATTTTTGCCCATTTGATTGCTTTTTCTGAGATTTTTCCATCAGTTTAGTTTTTGAAGTATTGTTGATCTTCTTGAAATGTTCTTGTTTTTTTATACACAAAGTTTATAAAAATAAGTTTCTATTCATTTATTACACCTTTCATTCAAAAAATTAAACAAAAACGCAAAAGAGCTAACTTTTGCTTGAAAACTTGGGTTTAAATTGACAATTTTGTTTAAGTAAGATTATTTTCCCATTATTTAACAAATAAAATGTGAATATTACAAAAAAGCTACCACAACAATGTGACAGATCCACTTTTGAATGAGTTTTATAGGTTACAAAGAGAGTGTCACATTACTGGGCTACTAGGCGTCTAACAATGTGACACGAAACAAATATTCCCCCTCCCCTCCTATAAAATATGGTATTTTCGTTTAAGAAGCATTCAAAAAAGGAGATGTGTAGCTTTGTTAAGTAAAATTCTCAGCCTTCTATGTTAAAAATTAAGGGAATTACGATTAAGAAACCTCTAATAGTGTCACAAAGTTGGGGGGTTTTGCGTTTGTATAGGGCCGAAAATATATTTATTAGCACCAACACAATATTTTGTTGAGTAAACAGAACTGAAGAAACAATAAAATTAATTTTGTTCATTTGACAAAATACAGGCTTGAATTCAAAAAACCTATGTTTTCTGCCAAAATAAATTAGACTGTCAACAAAATATATATTTGAATAAACTGTATATATTTGTTTGGCCAATTGCCTTCATTCGAAAATACAGCCCGGAAGTTTTTTTGTGACAATTAGAGTAGTAAAAGTGTTTGTTAGTGCATTTATAGATGTTTAATAATGGGATAAACATCCTAATTAAACAAGGTCAACAGGAAACTAAACTGTAAAGCTGAAAAACTTAAAATATTTATTTGCTCCTGTTGTCTAGTATTTGAACAATTTTTTATTTAAAATTATACTGTTTTTAAGCAGTTGTCACTTTAGCTGGGGTAAGGCGTAGCTTTCAGGCGCAGTTGACCAAGCTACGAATCTCGGTCGCGCTCCAATTTTTTTATATTAACCGAAATTGTTTAATGTACAAGAGCCAAACAAATCTTTAGACGCACCAAGCAAATCTTTGTTTGGTGCAACCAAATGAAAACAACAAAATAATTTGGTTTGAAGAACAAAATATTTCACTGCCCTAATACCAGCAATTAATTTGGTTGCCTCAAAGAAACTTAGTATGATTCAACAAAACAGTTTCCTCAGTGCATGCAGGAGTTTTGCGGCTGTCAGTACAAACACAGGAAGATTTAAAAAGAAATGTAAACCCACGGGTAGTTCGGACGATGTACAAGAGGAGGCTGGAGCTAATAGGAGCCCGTTGTACTGTCCGAGTGACAGACAGACCTGTCGCTCCTGCCAGCCTGGATAATGTATGGGGTGAGGCGAGCCGGGGGAGGAGACGCAGGTGAATTACGACGAGGGAGGAAACGGGAGAACCCCGAGAAAAACCCCGCCCCACGGCAGTATCCGCCACACTCCCCACACCAGAACTCTCCTCCTTCCGGTCCGAGAATGCCCTGCTCGTTGAGGTTCGGGATCGAACAAGGGACCTCAGAAGTGTGAGGCCAACGACCATACAAAGTTTTCAAATATTTAACATTGCAGCTAACAACCACTTTTCAGCAATGTTTGCGACATATAGGCGTAGCACCTCGACCAGCGTTTATCAATAGTAAAGATCTGCTTGACATGGAAGCCACAATACTCTGGCAATGTTTTTAAAATATGTGTTTGTCAAATTGACGTAGCAGTCTGAAAAAATAAACTGTACTTCCCAAGTTATGCT